>CAUYQV010019428.1:0-21950 GCA_963574575.1 Galagoides demidoff | reverse complement strand
ACTGTCCACAGAAGCAACAAGCATAGAGAAAGAAGACCTTACTATGAAAGAAGTTACCCTGGGACCCCTAGAGGCAAGGAGAAACAAGTAACCTCTTGGAAATATACTTTAAAAAACCGGCTGGGCGCCTGTGGCTCAATCGGCTAAGGCGCCAGCCACATACACCTAAGGTGGCGGGTTCGAATCCCCAGCCCGGGCCTGCCAAACAACAATGATGGCTGCAACCAAAAAACGGCCTGGCGTTGTGGCGGGCGCCTGTGGTCCCAGCTACTTGGGAGGCGGAGGCGGCAGGAGACTCGCTTGAGCCCAGGAGTTGGAGGTTGCTGTGAGTTGTGATGCCATGGCACTCTACCCAGGGGGATAGCTTGAGGCTCCGTCTCAAAAAAAAATAAAAATAAAAAAAATAAAAAACCAAACCAAACAAACAAAAACAACCATACTCATTTTGGCAGTGGCTGGTAGACCTGGTTTTAATCTGAACAGCCATCTCTAAGGAGGACATGTGATCAAGCATGAACTTGGAAGGGTAGCCACAGGATAAAAATACTGTATAGACAATGAGCAAATTTTCTAGTAGTCAAAATATTTTTTTAAACCGTATTTTATTTATTACTATTATTATTTGCAGTTTTAGGCTGGGGCCAGGTTTGAACCTGCCACTTCCAGTATATGGGGCCGGCGCCCTACTCCTTTGAGCCATAGGCGCCGCCCCATTATTTTAATATCTTTAATTTTTCACGAAAACCATTTACTTGGAAAATAGACACATACATTTACAGTTACTTGCACTTCCACATCCAGACACAATTATAATTAACGTTTTGGTATATATTTAATGTCATTCTTTCTCTCTATGAATTTGCTTTATTAACTAGTAGTAATTGTACATATAGCATATATTCAAATTTGTATTTTTGCCTTTTGGAATTTACATTCCATCAGGGCTTACTTTGTGTTGCTACCATATTTTTGTGTTATGCTTTGTTTTTCAGATTGAGAAATGTGTTATGGGAAAAATGAATGAGTTCTATGCAAACAATGGAAAGTACTACCGGAACACTGTGGGTGATCTGCTGAAGTTCATTAGGAATATAGGAGAACACCTTGATGAAAAACAGAACAAAAAGTAAGTATTCTTTCATTTCTATATACGTGAAATGAGAATGATTAGAAATTCCAGTTCTAAAACTTTTTCTGTTATGGAAAGAAGAAAATTTATTTTGATGAAAGAAAAGTAATTCTTCTCCTCTGCTTAGAAAAGGGGCTTTAAAATTAACGATGGATGTGTCCAGCAGGCTCTCATCTTTCTTTTTAACTTTTGCTAGAAGAAATGTAAAACAAATTGAACTGAAGCTAGTGATTTCCTTGTGTAAAATAACAAAAGGAGGCCTGATGACTGTGTAAAAGGAATGTGGCATCGCAAAAGTCTAAAAATAGCCCCAAGTGAGTTAAATTAACTTTTGCTGCCAAAAATGTCAGAGGCAAACTCACAAAAAAACCTTGCAGTTTAGGGTTTTTCTGGATTTTGGAATTGTACGTAGGGACTTATGACGGTGTGGTATTAATTTCTTTCTGTGAATAAAAAACCTAAAGTTCAAAAAGATTAAATGGCCAAAGGTTGCACAATTAGTTTACGTAAGTTTAGGAACTGAGTCAGGAGATAAATCTTGCTACGTCAGATTGCAAAGATTCCAGATTCTTCCTCATTCTGCTCTAGAAATCAAGAGGGCACAGAGATCTCTGGGGAAGGAAAGGGGGAAGAAAAATCTGAGACCAGCATGCCAAACTGTTTGTGTTCCCTTTCAGGATAAAGCCAGTAATTGGAGACCCTTCCTGGTATTTTCAGAATAAATTTCCAGATCTGGTGGTCTATGTCTATACAAAACTACAGAACACAGAATACAAGAAGCATTTCCCTGAAACCCAAAGTCCAAACAAGCCTCAGGGTGATGGAGATGGCAGGGCCAGCGGGCTGGCCAACGCCACATGCTAAGTTGTCTGAGTTCAGGGAGCCACTTACTAGCTGAGGAGTCCTTGCTAGTAACTCTCTGGGCCTCTTAATTAACCTGGTTGCTTGTGAGGGATGAGTTGGGTAGTCGATGTGCCAGTCCCTGGCAGAGTGCCTGCCACACGTCTCTAACAAAAGGAGTATATGCCCAGATTACACCAGTCGATTTTAGTGGGAAAAACTTATGTGCAGGAAGTGAGAGGCCGTTCTGCTAAGAGTCTTTTTGTCAATTGCACCACAGGGGTGAGTTATCACAGTTATCTGATTTAATTCTCCCAGTAAACTTGCAAAACAGGGTTTATTATCCCCTATTAAGAACTGAGGAACCTGAGACTCAGACAGTTTGAGCTACTGGCCCAAATCCTGCAACTTGTAGAGCACTGTATAAATAGATACAGTGTTATTGTTAACTCACATGTGGGCACCTTGGAACTTGATTAGCAGCCCAGAGCAATTCTGGATGAAACCCAAAAGGGGTATGTGCCAAAGGAGCCTTCCCCTAGAAGGCTTATTCATTCATTCAATGTTTATTGAGCACCTAGTTGCATGAATTTCATTCCATCTAGAACCACCGGCACTAGTTTTCCATGATCTTAAGGCAGTAGTTCTTACCTGACAATTTGTGAGGCATACTTAATAAAGCTGTGAATCATCACATTAAGTCTGACTTTCTTTGAGTGACATTTCCACTTTAGAGAATAGTATCAATAATATATACAATAGAAAATACTCAATAAGTAATTCCTGGGTAATTTTCAAGAAAGGACATCCTGCTTTCTAAAAGTGGGGAAAGGAGCTATTTGGGGGCCTCTAGTAGTTCTGGAACATTGTGGACCCTGGGTTTCTTTGTAGACAGAGAAGGAAGGTACTGATCATTTCCCCCTCTGCTTGAATTCTCTGAGAGTTCCTGTTGACATTCCATAAGTATTTCTCATTCAGGTGTCATTACCACAAACATTTTACTGAGCAGGTAGCTTATCTGAGGTACTGTGTCAGGCCAGGTGACTCTGTGCCGGGGCTTGCCAACCATAAGTGGCAGTTACACAGAGAAGAGAGGAGGTTGCCCACTCAGAATGTACTGGACAGGCAACATAGGCGAGATGATGACAATGAAAATAATAACACTACTATTAATGGAGCACCTACTGTTTTTTAGCACCTAGCTAGCTTTTCCATATGGCATCCAGCAATATCCATGGTGCTATAAGATGTGGTTGTTCTCGTTTTGTAGAAGAGACAGCTAAGTCTCAGATCCCATTGGTAAGTTCCCCAAGTTCACACAGGTAGTCAGCGGAAGAGCCAGGATGTAAACCCAGGTTAGTGAGTCACGCTATTGGGTGGGGTCTGTCTCGAGTTCTTGAAACTGTCTTGAGCATCCTCAATTCTGCTCTCACCTGCTTTTCTTCCCATTGGTTGCTTCTCTGCAATGTCCTTTGTCAGTGCCTTCTCTGCCCAGCCACTAAAAACTGAGTGCCCCCAGCCTAATCCTCAAGCAATTCTCTCTTTTCTCCTTCTCCCCAGTTGGTCTCTTTGAATCTCAAGACTAATTTCACCATAAATAGGCAGAGGATACCCAGACAGTGAGAGTTAGCATCCACCTAATCGCCTCCAAAGTATCAGTCTTGTTTGATTTTTTTCACACACCTCCATCCAATCTATTTGCAAATCCTGCCAGTTCTGCCACCAAAACAGATCCCAGATCACTTCACAGCCCTTCTTCTCCACTGCCTGGCTCAACCCACCATCGTTTCTCATTTGGACTGAAACATTGGCCTCATCACTGACTCTTCTACTTCCGTACTTGTCCTCCCAAAATTAATCCTCTATAAAAAATGTGAATCGGATCAGGGCACTTACTTCCCTGCTTACGGTCCTCCAATGGCTTCCCGTTGCAGTTAGGGGAAAATCCAAACTGTACACCGTCATGTACATGAACTGGCCAAGTCCACAACTGCATTGCCTTTCGCTTGCCTGTCTTGCAGGCTTGACCTCCATCCACACTGGCCTCATCTCTGTTCAAGCGTGCCAAGACCGCTGCCTTCTCAGGGCCACAGGTCTTGCCATGCCCTCTGCCTGGAGTGTTGTCCAGATTTGGTGTGCTAGTTCTTTCGCATCTTCCAGGCCTCAGCTGCATCCTTTCTTCTTCTTAGAGGGGCCTTCTTTATCCAAAGTTGTTCCCAACTCTGATTTATTTTTTTTTAACATCATAGCAGCAATCACTGTCTGAAATTATCTAATTGATGTGTTTATGTGTTTTTAAAAAGCCTATCTCTTACCAGGATGAGAATATAAGTTCCGTGACAGCAATCATGCTATCTCTCTTATTCACTATCATATCCAATCTAGCACTGGGTCTGGAACAAAGCAGGTTTCAATTAACATTGAATAGAGAAACAAATACTTTTGAGATTGCAACATGTCCCTGAGTCATAATTATATAGCTATAAGCCAGTGTCTTTCTTTAAAATGTGAGCATCTTGAAGGTCACGAGTTTTTGGTTAATTCGTTGTGTTTGTTACAGGATAGGTGTTCAAGGGAATCTGTTGCATTAAGTTAGTTGATCACTCCTTCCTATGGAACTCTGGCCTAGTAACGTGGGTCTCTCAATGAACAAAGAGCTTTAAGGATCTCTTAAAAAATAGTTGAAAGTTGGCATTCCAGGCCTCAAGGCAGGTGGTAGCAAAGGATATTTGGACACTTTCTGGTAGTCCTCAATCATTTTATGTAGGCATTTACCCTTAAAAGCAGTGGCTCTGAGGTCCTTCCTGCTCCCTGGTCTGTGGAGCATCCAAGAAGCCCTGTGGCCAGCTCATGAACTCAGAGTCAGTAGTTCCTCCCCCCAGCCCAAATGTCACCTAAGTTTCGGTTTTCAGAATACATTTTTTTTGGTCTGGTGCCATTGTGCTCTTATTTGAGGCAGGGCTCTACTCCATGCGCCTCATTCCGCAGCAGGTAGCTTATTTACACCTGTCTTTCCAACCAGCCTGGGAGGGCAGAGGTCACATCCCAGTGACTCACATGGTGTCCATGTTGTAAGTGCATAGAACACACTTCTTGAATTCACTGGAATTGAATGGAACTTTTCAAATTGTGGTAGGTTTCTGCTGGAGCTGCAGCCTGGGAGAGAGGTAAGTCTTAGACCTGAGCCCTAAGGCAGCTCTCCTGTTCCCCACCCCGTTCTCTTTAGGATGCAGTGGGGTCTCAAGATGCTTTGGGCAAAAGACAGCAGAACCTCTCCCTCGGGAAGAGAGCCTGGGATATCTCCTGCCCACCCTCCATGACATTTTCTCTCAGGATTGCCTAAGTGCCTGGCACATACCACACACTCAATTTTACTTCTTGCTGTTTCTAATTGCTGCCATGTACTGACTGTGTCCCTCCCAAATTCATATACTGAAGCCCTAGCCCTGAATGTGGTAGTACTTGGAGACAGGGCCTTTGGGAAATAATTAGGCTTAGATGAGGTTATGAAGGTGAGCCCACAGGATGGGATTCACGAACTTATAAGGAAAGCAGGGGGGGAGAGAGGGAGCTCTTTTTTCTCTCTCACTGCCACATGGACACACGGTGAGAAGGAGGACATCTGCAAGCCACCAAGAGAGTCCCCACCAGGAACCAAATGGCCCAAACTGGTAAGACAATCACCTGGTGTATGTTCGGCTGCGACAAGTATTTATGCTCTTCCTCTCGGCTGTCATGGAAACAGAAATGCTAAAAATAAAATGGTGCGAACTCTCATCTCCTCCACAACGCTTTTCTTTTCTTTTCTTTTCTTTTTTTTTTTTTCTGAGACAGGGTCTCATTTTGTCACCTTTGAGAGGGTGCCCTGGCATCATACCGTAGCTCACAGCAACCTCAAACTCTTGGTCTCACGAGATCCTCTTGCCTCAGCTTCCCAAGTAGCTGGGATTATAGGCGCCCATTATAATGCCCAGTTATTTTTACAGATGGAGTTTCACTCCAGTTCAGGCTGATCTCTTAACTCCTGAGCTCAGGCAATCCACCTGCCTCGGCCTCCCGGAGTGCCAGGATTACAGGCATGAGCTACCAGGCCTGGCCCTCCACAGTGCTTTTCATTGGCATAATCTTCTAATTGCTTTATGATCTGTTTGATTAGACTAAGGTCAAAAGATGGTGCTGTCAATAAGGGAGAAGTGGGTAGGGGAAAAACAGGAGAACTGGATTTCTTTTAGGCTCTAAAAAACCATTAACATGAGTAGATGTTAATGATATTTACTTTTATTATTTTTAAGGAATCAAATACAGTAACATTACTGTTAGCCACTAATATTGATTGGCCTATAAACATTTAACACAAGACCCACATCACAAAATCTCAAAGCTGCAGGTGCTGGAGTGGATGTGGAGAGAAGGGAACGCTTTTACACTGCTGGCGAGATTGCAAACTAATATAATCTATTTGGAAGGAAGTATGGAGAATCCTCAAAGAATTCAAACTAGACCTCCCATTTGATCCTGCAGTCCCATTGCTGGGCATCTACCCAGAAGAAAAAAAAAATCCTTTGTCATAAGGACATTTGTACTATGTAGCAGCCTGTATAGCTTATGGCTAGGAGGAGTGAGAGTTACAAGAAATACCTATAATGGAACACCGTGGTGATGAAAGGGCATGGAGAGAGATTTAGTTCTAACAAGATGGGAGCATTGGTGAATTGGCAGTCTCTATACCTGTGGGGTTGAGAAGCATGAGATCAGCCTTATGCTAGGCTGGAGGAGAAGGCAGTCAAAAGCATGTACTTTCTATCACGGACTCACTTACTCTGACTCTATCTCTTCTGCCTACAGAATGCCAGCATGGCATCTCTCTGCCAAAGATTACCTAGCTCTACTAAAGACCTATCTTTCTAAGAAGACTGCTTTACCCTCTCTAAGATACTCTCTCTCTCCAGCTAAAGTAGATAGCCCTCAGGCAACCAAGAGAAACTATTCCTGAGCAAGGTAGCTTAGCGGTCAGAGTCCAGAACCTTAGCCAAGCCGAGCCAAGACCTGGCTAGTCCTGATAGTACTAGACTGTTTACTGCTGCTCAATTTACCATTGCCAAATTGTGGAAACAAACTAAATGCCCACCAACCCAGGAATGGATTTATATATATACATATATATATGTCTCTCATGGAATACTATTGAGCCACAAAAGGATGGTGATTTTATATCTTTTACATCTTTTGTATTAACCTGGGTGGAGCTGAAACACATTCTTCTTAGTAAAGCATCACAGGAATGGAGAAGAAAGAATCCAATGTACCCAATTCTGATGAGGACAATTGATGCTAGTACATGGTGGGGATGGGGAATGGGGGAGTGAAGAGAGGGGAAGAGCGGGGGTCATGGTGTGTGACACACCTCTTGGGGGTGGGACACAATTATAAGAGAAAAAAAAAAGAGAGAGACTTTATCTAACAAATGCCAGCAGTGTAACCCGATTCTTTGTACCCTCAATGAAATTCCAACAATTAAAAATAAATTCAACACAAGAATCTTGAAGCAATTTATCTATAGAAGGGGTGAACCCAAAGAAAATTTCATTCTTTTTGCCTGCTGAAAATTCTCTTTTCCTTGAGAATTAGGTTTTTAATATATATGTATATATATCTATATTATATATAACATTACATCTGTATTATATATATTTTTTAAACGGAAATAATCAAGTAGGATTTTGTTTAGCTGTTTTAACAGAGACCAAATGACTCAAAGTAGGTTTCTTTCTTTCTTTCTTTTTTTTTTTTTTTTTTTTGAGACAGTCTCACTGTGTCGCCCTTGGTAGAGTGTGGTGGTGTCACAGCTCCCACAACCTCAAACTCTTGGGCTTACACAATTCTCTTGCCTCAGCCTCCCAAGTAGCTGGGACTACAGGCGCCCACCACAATGCCTGGCTATTTGTTGTTGTTGCAGTTGTCATTGTCCTTTAGTAGGCCTGGGCTTGGTTGGAACCCGCCAGCCTCAGTGTATGTGGCTGGTGTCCTAACCATTGAGCTACAGGCGCTGAGTAGAAGTTTTCTATTTCTTTCATGTTAAAGCCTCAATAGTTTAACAGTCCAGGAAGTAAATAAAACAATATACCCCACGACTTATCTAGAAAACAGTGTTTTTCCACCCTAGGTGAAAGTACTAGAGATACTGCAGTGAACAAACAGATCAAAATCCCTGTTCTCATGAGAGCTGGGCTGGGGCAGAGGTAGGGGGGGCAGAAATAAACACCCACAAAGCCATGTAGTATGTCAGAAGATGATAATAACCAAGAAGAGTAAAGGGTAGATAGTCAGGGAAGGTCAATTACATTTAAATATGGTGACCAGGTGGATCTCATCAAGAGGGAGCCAATTAAGCAAAAACTAAAAGGAAACAAGAGAATAAGCTCCAGAGACATTTGAGGGAAAGCAAGCAGAGGGCATAGGCAGTTCAAAGGCCCTAGGGCAGGTTCATGCCTGACCTGCTGTAGGAATACAAAAATGTGAGATGTCACATACAGATTGAGCAAAAGAGAAAGAAGCAGAGGGCAAGACAGAGATGTGGCAGGAAACAGGGAGGAGGGCCCCAAGGCAAATGTAAGGGTTTGGGTTTTTCTGGAGTGAGATGGGAAGCCTTAGGGGACTGTGGACTGAGGAGTGGCCTCATGTGACTTTAAATCTAAAATAATCACTCTGGCTTCTCTGTGAACAGAGACTTCTCTGAGACTGCAGAGAGTACGAGTAAAAGCAGGGAGATCAGTTAAGAGACTATTAAATGGTTCATGCAAAAGACTTTGATAGCCTATGGCTGGTGAGGGCAGTGAAGCTGATTTCAAGTAGGTCAAGCCAGCAGGATTTGCTGACAGAGTGAGGTAAGAAAGAGGTGTCTAGGACAATTGTCAGCACTTTGCCCTGTGTGACCAGAAAGATGAGGCTGCTATGAGTGAAGAAGATAAAAAGGCTCTTGGAGGAGCAGGTTTAGAGGGAAGGACAGAAGGTTCTTTTTGGGACATGCCAAATGTCATATTCCTAGGACACATTTAAATGGAGGCATCATAAAGGGTTAGCTGTGCATATCTGAGGTTCATAGAGAGACTGGCTGGGGATAAATTTATGAGGCAGTTACTGACTCAAGTATTACAAGTCTTGGGTTGAGACTAAATAATGATGAACAGAATGAATGTAGGAAGAAAGAGAAAGAGGAGGGCAGACCATTGCTTCCATCGCTTCTGCTTGCATCCCTTTGGTGGGTACTTAGCTACAGGTCTTTCCCTAGCTGCAATGGAGGCTGGGGAATAAAGTTTCTGCCCTGTTAACCAGGAGCCCAACTAAAACCTAGTCCCCAGCTGAGAGTTCTTTCTCAACTTCCTAGATCCCTAGCCCAGGTCCCTTATTGAAATTTTTTCTTCACTGCTCCCCGGACCAATGCCATTCTCTAACTAGCTTCCCCTGGTTCAGGACACTCAGAGTCCTTAGTTTCTTGGACAGGACACTCATTTCTGTTAGCATAGGCTGGCAATCCTCAGTTCTTTCTTTTCTTTCTGATGTCAGGGCTGAAAGTCCACATTCCATCATCCATCTACTCTTCTGTCGTCACCTCACTCCTCAACCAGGAGCTGCCTCTGCATCTCCCTGGTGGCACAGCCTGGCTCTCCCAGAAGCCTGTGAGTTGGGTCCCCCTGGGGGAGGGGATCTTTCCAGCTTGGTAGATTGTGGCAATACTGCTGAAACCAGTCCTCCTCACAAGAAGGAAATTGTGCCACTGGCCCTGCACTCCCCTGAAGGGACCTCACTGGTCTCTGGGGCCGGCCATAGAGTCTAGGGGTAGTGTGCTATCTTCCACAGGACTACTTTTAATGTGGTAAATCCTCCCTGAAAGCAGCAATGTGGGCCTAGAGGAGGATGATCAATGCCCATTTTCCTGATGAATCAGATATTGTACCTGTAACCTACCTAATCTCTGTTATGTGGTATCTACAACCTGTTGTGGAGGGAGATGGAAACTCACTGTCCTATAATTAACAGTGGGGAAAAGACTTGCCCCAAGTGCAGAGAGATTTTGTTTTTGTTTTTCTCTTTTGAGACAGAGTCTCACTTTGTTGCCCTTGGTAGAATGTGGTGGCATCATAGCTCACAGTAACCTCAAACTCTTGGCCTCAAGTGATCCTCTTGTCTTAGCCACCCTCTTACCTCAGCCTCCTGGGTAGCTGGGACTATCAGTGCTCACCACAATGCCCAGCTATTTTTAGAGACAGGATCTCACTCTTGCTCAGGCTGGTCTCAAACTCCTAAACTCAAGCAATCTACCCACCTCAGCCTCTCAGAGTGCTAGGATTACAGGCATGAGCCATCACATCTGGCCATAGATTTTTTTTCTTGGACTTTTTTTTAGCTAGATTCATGATATAACTACTGTTTTGAGCCATTACTATGTGCCAAGCATTGTGGTAGATATTTAAAATATCTTATTTTATTCTTGGCTCACTATAAAATAAATGCTATCATCCTAGTTTTGCAGAGGAGGGAACTGAGGTTCAAAGAGATAAAATATGCACCCACACTCAAACAACTAGGCAATGGCAGAGTGGGGATTCTACCTCGTGAATCCAAAGCATAAGCTCTTACCCTCCAAGTTAGATGAGCCTTTTGGGCACATGCAGGGCAAAATTCTGATTGTTGATCAACAACAGGGCCCCTGAGTGCCTTGGGTTTTAGATGGTATTGGTTCCTGAAATAAATCCATCTTCAATTAAAAAAAAATAGATGGCATTGGTTAGGGCCATTCTAGCATCCTTTATCTCTGGGCAAGGATGTTAGGGGGCCCAGTACCTTACCTTTGTTTCTCTCTGAGCCATTGACTATTTGTTGGCAGCCTCCTTACTTGCTTTTTAGACCTGCCTGATGTAGAAAGTGATGAGACTGGAAATGACAGAAGGGAAATCTCATTTTTTCAGGCATTTAAAAGGCTTTTCTGTGTGTAGTCACAAATTGAAAGATTCTTTTTGTGGAAATCTGGCCTAAAAGTGAGCAGGAGATGGTATCAGAGTATTGTGTGAGGAGAGTGATTTTTATGAGACTCAGAACCTCATCAAAAACTTAATTTTCTTCCAAGAGAGTCCAAGGCCTGTGAAATATAAGTGGATACTCTACAAAGGCTATAGAGGTGAGGAGGTAGTGGTGGGGTGATGCTGGTGAAGGTGGTGGAGGCTGGAGCCGCTGGTCTCCAGGAACTGCCCCTCTATTTTGGGGTTAAATAACTGATTCATCGCCCTGATGATTTGGTAATTCTGGATCAAAAGTAAGTGATACCCAAAGCCCAAGTTCCAAATACAGGTAATAAAAAAACATCAAGCATCACTAGTCAAAATACATGGCCACAGGGAGATGCAAACAAAAGCAAGAGCAGTGATAGATAATTTCGTAAAGAAACAAAATTATTATTCAGAACACAGAGTTGACTGACTTGTGATTGAGAAAAGCTTTTACAAAGGGTCAAGAACACCAAGCTCCATGACACAGCGCAAGCAGACAATTGGAGGAAAGGAAATTTTAATATAATGTGTGATTTGAAAGATGGTGAAAAACTTCTAATTTCTAACCTACATGAATGTTTGCTGGTGCCTTTCAATGTTATCCTGAAATTATGGAAAACATTAAAAAGGCAGATTTTCAAATTCCAGAACCTACTTAGTAATGGTCTTGGCCAATAATTCTACAAGGAATAGACTTTACAGGAGTAGCCCAAACAGGAGCTACTGGTTTAAATAGGCATTGTCCTATTGAAAGCCTGGATTTATTCATCTAAAAGGTCAACCAAAAGTTGGAGGAAGAAGAAACAGACCTTCAACCAAAAGTTGGAGGGAAAAGTATGTTAGTACTTAAGCCCACCTGGGAATTAGCTACTTGTGTGGAAGCTGAATGTTCCAAATATTCATAGAAAGGTCTTAGGAGTGGTTGTGCATGTGATGGTGGAGATAGTCACCGACAAATAGAAGACCTTAGAAAATGTGTCATCATTGCAACACCCAGAAGGTTGAACGATGTGTAAATGAATAATTTTGTCAACTGGAAATGCATAGCCTACTTGCAGACAAAATTTAGATGAAGCAGACAAAATTTGAACCCCAAATAATGAAAAATTTGCTATATGCACACCCAGACAAGCAGACTATTATGACAAGTGCAACTTGGCCCTATGCTATTAGACGACTCATGAAATTCTTATTTGAAAGCACCAATGATTGTCTACGTGGGGACATTGTATCTTGTCGCTGTGAGCACAGTGAAGCAAAATGTGACAACAGAGGAAGAAAAGCTCGAATTCAAGCTTTTCTAAAGTATTTGTCACCCATCAAAGTCATTGTCTTTGCTGAAAGTCCATTGTGGATCATTTATCAAGTGACCTGATTCTCAGACATAAATCAGTGAAATCTTTGCATGGTAATAGAGCACATAGGGATTGGGAGAAAGAACTAGAGGATTTTAAAGCAGATACAGTGAGAATATTAATCACTAACGACCTAGCATCTTGAGGTCTGGTTTTTCACAATATTATGCACATCTGTAATTATGATTTTCCACAGAACATTGAAGAATATGTTCACTGAATAGGATGCACTGGAACAGCAGGGAGACTTGGAGTTGCAATTATGCTTATCACTAGAAATGATTAGAGAGTTGCCACTGAATTGATTGATATTCTGGAAACAGCAAATCAGAGTATCCTGGAGAACCTTAGGGCAGTGTCTGAGAGATAGGACACATAGTTGAAAAAACAAATGGAAAGAATGATGGGAAGACCTCAAGGAAAGCCCAAGAAGTTTTATTAATGTCTTCTGTTGAAAAGTGCTGAAGAGAGGCAACCAGGCCAGGAGCCAAAGAACTGCAGCCTTGGGGTCTCCAGACTCAAGGTGACTTTCAAAGAAGTATGAATTAAGGGTGTGACTTCACTCCCAGATCCTGTTAAAGACCCAGTTGGGCTTGGCTCCCATAAGGAGAAGTTTGGTCCCAGCCAACACATCGTCTGGAAGTCTGCAGACAACTATGTCCTGATATTGAAGATCAGATAGTGAATTGAAGATTTCTAAGAACTCCCAAGAAGCAGATAAAGCATCATTTCAGCTCAGTTGCCTGCTAATGAGTGACCCCCCAGGGACCATGGCCGAAAGTCAGTACACAGACGTTACCTGCCCAGTTTACCTGGATTTCTTTACCCATCCCATCTCCCTGTCTTGTGGGCACATCTTCTGTTTTGATTGCATACAAAGTTGGGCATCAGAAAGGGAGGGTTCAAAACTGATTTTCCCCATGGACAGAGAAACCTCCTACGGAAGCGTGGCAGATGAGAATGCTGACCCTTTTCCTCAAGCAACACAGGCCCCTCCTGGAGCACACAATGCATGTGAGCAGTGAACTCCAGAGGTTCTGGGAAGATAAGAGCCTAGATGCAGCCACTGCCAGTTCCCTTCTTGTCTCCAATAGACCTAAGGAGCATCCAGCATGCTAAGAACCATCAGGACATGCTGGAAGATCCCAGGAGATTGACCTACCTGGCCTGTGTCCTGGGTACACCGGCTTCTCCACTGGCCGACATTACTGGGAGGTGGATGTGGGAGCGGTGAAGGAGTGGTCTCTGGGTGTCTGCAAGGAGTCGGTTGACAGAAGGCAGAGCAATTTATCCTCTGAGCATGGCTTCTGGATCATTAGCATGAAGGCAGGAGCAATCTGTGCCAACTCCATCCCAGAAAGTAGGATTCCTGCAAGCTGAGGAATGCAGAACTGAGGGTATGGGAATTTTCCGAGGAATGCAGGAATTGAGTGTGTGGGAATTTTCCTGGATGTCAAGATGGAAGAAATTGGTTTTTCAATGTTGGAAATGGTGCCCTCATTTATATATACAGTCCTCTTTCCTCTCTGGAGCTGTTTCATCCATTTTACCTTCTTGATCTTCCAGGAGAAGGTGACAGTGGTGTCCTGAGAATCTGCCCATGAGAAATCAAGCTCCTCCTAGAAGCTTTCTAAAGAAGACAAAGAGATTTCTGGCCTGAAAAAGCTCAGAATGATCAAGGACCAGGCAGTATGCTTCAGTGCAAAGATTTGTTAAATATCATTAAATGCTTTTTGTAGACTCTATAGTGACAATGATATAGATTTGTTTGTGGTAAATATTTTAGGCTTGTAGGTGAATAATGGAGATATTTGTGAATGTCGTGAAGCACATGAAGCCTCAGTTTTCTAGTCTGTAAATTGGAATAATTATATCTCAGTCAAATAGCTATCGTGATTAGACACATCTCTGTAGTAACATTTCTAGAAAACAATGAATAGGCTCGGCACCAGCCACATACACCTGAGCTGGCAGGTTCAAATCCAGCCTGGGCCCGCTAAACAACAATGACAGCTGCAACCAAAAAATAGCCGGGTGTTGTGGTGGGCGCCTATGGTCCCAGCTACTTGGGAGGCTGAGGCAGGAGAATTGCTTGACCCAGGAGTTGAAGGTTGCTGTGAGCTATGATGCCACAGCACTCTACCCAGGGGGACAGCTTGAGGCTCTGTCTCAAAAAAAAAAAAAAAGAAAAGAAAAGAAAACAATGAATAGACAGTAGTAGGTTGTAAGTTAACTAGATACTAGATTTTGTGGATAGAAACTGTCTTTTTGGCTTTTTTATGGAATGTCTGAAGATAGTTGTCTGTGGACAGAGAATCAGAACCAATGTGAGATGCTTTGATAAAGTGTAAAATTACAGAGAGAGGGAACTAGGTCCTGGGGAAAACCAAGTTTCTCACTTTTACTTTCTTTCAAACATAGTGTCTTTGGAGACAAAGAACTTTGACCAAAGCATATTGTGAGGGGTGATTCATATTGTACTGGGAATTACATCCTTTGCCCCTTTCAACAATTGACCTGTTGTGTAGCTGTCAGTATACTACAGTATGAATGGTAGGCATGAAGATATCAATAGGTTTAATGAGATAATGTCAAGTTTATAAAATAGCAAAAGATTAAGCAACTTCTGGATCAATTATATAAAGGATGAAATGACTGTTCTGAATACTGGATCCCTGACAGTCTGCCCAGCAGGTGCAATTTCACTTGCAGAACTCCATTGTGTTATCTGAGATGAAAGGCCATCTCCCAGCAAGCCCGAACTTCAGACCACTGTTGCTGATTTTTGATTTATTGAGGATTGTTTATCAACAATACTAACTCATTAACATGTAGTCATCATAAATTTGTATTTAAAATTGTTTTGGGATTTGTACTAGAATTTACATTTTCTTGCATTTAAATTTATAAAATGTCAAAAGAAGTGCTGAAGAATTCAAGGTTTTTTAGAACTATATACTAGATATGGAAGTATTGGAACATACTGGCAGTATGGAGAGATTTGACTGATTCTTAAAATAATAGTGTTTTCAAAAGTAGAATTCAATGTTTCATAATTTCTTCAATAATATAAAAAATATTTAAACTTGAGTTAAAAAGTATTTCCTGGATAGCTTTTTTTTTTTTTTTTGAGACAGAGCCTCAAGCTATCCCCCTGGGTAGAGTATCATGGCATCACAGCTCACAGCAACCTCCAACTCCTGGGCTCAAGCGAGTCTCCTGCCTCCGCCTCCCAAGTAGCTGGGACCACAGGCGCCGGCCACAACGCCCGGCCATTTTTTGGTTGCAGCCATCATTGTTGTCTGGCAGGCCTGGGCTGGGGATTCGAACCTGCCACCCTAGGTGCATGTGGCTGGTGCCCTAGATGATTGAGCCACAGGCACCGAGCCCCGGCTATTTTTTTTTTGTTGTTGTCACAGTTGTCATTGTTTTAGCTGGCCTGGGCTGGGTTTGAACCTGCCAGCCTTTGTGTATGTGGCCAGCGCCCTACCCACTGAGCTTCAGGCACTGCCTATCAAATCTTTATAGTTAAGACTGTCAAATTTATTCATTATTTGTAATTGTATAGTCTCTATAAACATGGCATAAAATTGAGGCTGGTATGAATCTTTGCTGATTCTATTTCCTTGTCTTCCCCCTTCTCTCCTCCCTCTGTCATTAATTGACTGATTATTCCCATTATATTTTTATACTTCTATTAATATTTATATATTTATAAAAGTATATATACTCTTACTGTGTGATTCTGTAACATGATTTTCTTTTTTTTTTTTTTTTTTTGAGACAGTCTCACTATGTTGTCCTTGGTAGAGTGCTGTGTCATCACAGCTCACAGCAACCTCTTGGGCTTATGCAGTTCTCTTACCTTAGCCTCCCAAGTAGCTGGGACTATAGGCACCCAGCACAATGCCGGGCTATTTTTTTGTTGTAGTTGTCATTGTTGTTTAGCAGGCCCTGGACTGGTTCGAACCTGCTGGCCCTTGTGTATGTGGCCGGTGCCCTAGCGGCTGAGGATAGGCGCCGAGCCAGTATTGCTTTTTTTATTGTGTGAGAAGTATTAAATATTCTTTATTTGATCTTTATTTGGTCTTTTTTTACATACAAACCACATTAAAATGCCTTTTTATTTTTTTTTTTTTGAGACAACCTCACTTTGTCACCCCCGTAGAGTGCCATGGTGTCTTATCTCATAGCATGTCAGACTCCTGGGCTCAAGTGATTCTCTTCCCTCAGGCTCTTGAGTAGCTAGAATTATAGGCCAGTTATTTTTAGTGGAGGGTGAGTGGGGGTGTCTCGATGTAGCTTTGGCTGGTCTCAAACTCATGAGCTCAGGCAGTCCACCTGCCTCAGCCTCCCTGCGATTGCATGTGTGAGCCACCACGTCCAGCCCTAAAAAACCTTTCAATAAAAGAAGGCAGCATTTTTTTTTTTTTTTTTTTGAGACAACCTCAAGCTGTCCCCCCTGGGTAGAGTGCCATGGTGTTACAGCTCACAGCAACCTCCAACTCCTGAGCTCAAGCAAGTCTCCTGCCTCAGCCTCCCATGTAGCTGGGACCACAGGCGCCCGCCATAATGCCCGGCTATTTTTTTTGGTTGTAGCCGTCATAGTTATTTGGTGGGCCAGGCTGGATTCGAACCTGCCACCTTAGGTGTATATATGGCTGGCTCCTTAACCACTTGAGCCACAGGCGCCGAGCCAAAAGGCAGCATTTTATTAGACACAGTGAAATTAAGTTGGCATAGCAAAGACCAAAAGATAAAGTAAATGTTAACTTCTCCCCAATCCTACCTTTGGGTTAATGAACACATTAAAACACCTGTAAATCTTGTTTGGTTGTGAGACAGGGAAGGGATTTCCCTAGAATGTAAATATATTCATATAACCAGTTATATAATTTAAAATATTAAACTAATCTTCAGTGTGTTTTGAGATGGCAATTTACCATTCTTATGAAAAGTTGAACATTACTGTCTTGGGACCTGTAGCTCAGTGGCTAGGGCACCAGCCACATACACTGGAGCTGGCAGGTTTGAATCCAGCCTGGGCCTGCCAGACAATGACAACTATAACCAAAAAATAGCCAGGCCTTGTGGCAGGCACCTGTATCCCAGCTACTTGGGAGGTTGAGGCAAGAGAATCCTTAAGCCCAAGAATTTGAGGTTGCTGTGAGCTGTGATGTCACGGCACTCTCTATTGAGGGTAACTTAAATAAGACTGTCTCAGAAAAAAAAAAAGAAAAATTGAATATTACTAATCAAATCCAGTCATATCTTTAGAAGGGGAAAACAGTGATAGCATTTACAGAATTGGAAATACTATCAAAATTTAAAACTCAGAGCAATGCCTGAAGCTCAGTGGGTAGGGCGCCGGCCACATACACCCAGGCTGGCAAGTTCAAACCCAGCCTAGGCCAGCTAAAACAATGACAACTGAAAAAAAATAGCTGGGTGTTGTGGTGGGCGCCTGTAGTCCCAGCTACTTGGGAGGCTGAGGCAAGAGAATCACTTAAGTCCAGAAGTCTGAGGTTGCTGTGAGCTGCCCTCTACGGAGGGCAACATAATGAGACTCAAACAAAAACACTTGATCATATTCATTTGTGGGTGAAAGCTAGAGTAGGCTGGCATTCTGCCTGGAAATTTCCAGTGAATTATGGTCCTGAGGTTTAGCTCCCTCACTTAATTGCACACCTGTTATGATGAAGAGGGGCTGGAATGTCCAACAGAGTAGGTAAGAAAGTAGTCTTGGAAATGTCTAGTTAGAGATCAGCAGCTTAGAGACAAGGATACACATAAAACTAGAGAGTAATTGATAGTTACCCCTGTAGATACCTTGCAGCTGCAGGCACCTTGACCTGAAAGCTGTAACTTTCCTTTGTTAAATTTCCTCCAAAGTATTCTTTGATTTGTAGCTTAGTATTCCCCTGTCCTTCAGCCTAATTAACTTTCTTCCCTAAACAAAGAACTGCCTGGGTAATTGAAACATGAAACTGTTGGTTTTTCACTTTTTGCCTCCACACATCCTCCATTTCCTAAAATACATAGATAGCCCTAAGTACTGGGCTTAGGCTGGCATTATCTGCCAGCCTTGTGGGAGGGGCTTATACAGTGTTGGTGTCGTCTCCAAGGGTTAGAACACTGTGTGTGTGTAATTTTCCCAGTCTTTCCCTTTGTCTGCCAGACCCTGGGCGGTTGGGTAAGGTTTTCTCTTAAGGAAGATCCCCCAGTCCTTGCATTGTGGCTCTGTTCCCAGGTTGCTATGTGCATTTAAGCACAAGCCAGTCTTAGTTAAATCAGGACTGTCCAACAGTCACTAATTCATGATCTGAATTCTGATATAAGAGACGAATCAACTTATGATATACATTTTAAAAGTCATGAGATAGTTATGTTTTGTAATAAATAAGGTAGTGGTCAACTATTACTCATTAAGTGGCTTTTTGGAGATGAAAAACTATCAACTCTGCCTTTTTTCATTTCTTAATGCCAGTGAAGATCATTGTTCCAGGGATGTACTGGAATCCTGGAATCCTGGGATTCTCCAAATATTCCATCAGTGTATCCTCTCCCCAGGTGATGCCTCTGTTCTTATTGGCATCTGTGTAAGAGAAGCCAGTGGCTTAACCTGTCTTCTGCGCAAAGAGACTGGAGATTTGGCCCAGTCTTACTCTTGTCTCCCTTTTTCATAGGGTGGCACTGGGCATGCTTCTGAACAAAAATCTTCTTGCCTTTCTCAACATCATCCATATTTAATTTTCTCTAGTTGCTGACAGTGCAAAGATTCCCAGTTAGAAGCCCAGTGTCCACTGTTCTCTCAGTATTACTGCTTTTGATGTATATTCATGTTGATGTATCTTCATTTATTGCTATATTTCATTATATGAATAAACCATAGTTTATGGATGTTTACCTTTTTTTGACTTTTTGCTTTAACCTGTAATAAAAATTCTTGAATGTGTCTTCTTGTTTGCGTGTGTGAGAGAGAATTCTAAGCCTAGGGAATTGTGAATTCTTAGGTTGTAGGGTGTGAGCATCTTTGACCTTATTAATGTCAGATTACTTTCCAAAATAATAAATATAGAATACTCATAAGCAGGTTATGAGAGCTTCCATTTTGCCATATCCTTTCAAACATTTGATATTATCAGGCTTAAAAATTTCTGCCAGTATGCTCGGTTTTGATTTGCTTTTCCCTGATTATTAGTGAGGTCAAGCTTCTTTATATCCGTTAGACACTTAAGTTTATTTTTCTGTGAATTGCCTAGTTATATACCTCATTTTTCTGTTGGGTTGTTTGCTTTTCCATCATTGGTTTGTAACGCTCTTTATCTATACTTTATACTAATTCTTCCTGAGTTATGGTGTTGCAAGTATCTCCTCAATATGCAGTTTCTCATTACTTTTTGTTTAACAGTTTTACATTTTTATACCAACTTTTCATTTGAAAAGAAAAATTTTTTTTGTTGCAGTTTTTGGCCGGGGCTGGGTTTGAACCCCCCACCTTTGGCATATGGGGCCGGCACCCTACTCATTTGAGCCACAGGTGCCACCCTTATTTGAAAAATTTTAATGATACAGAAAAGCACAATAATAGTTCCATGAATGCTCTTGCATCTTTCATCTGGATTTAGCAGTTGTTAATATCTTACCACGTTATATTGTTTTTTATATGTTGTTTATTTTTTTTTAGAACCATTTAAAAGTAAATTGCAGACATTATCACACTTTACTCCTCACATGTTCTACTTGAATATTCTAAGAACAAGGGTATCCTATAAAACTATAGTACCGTTATCAAATTTAACATGGCTGCAACACTGATCTAATATTTAGTTCATATTTAAAATTTGTCAGTTATCTTCAGTAATGACAGTTAGCTGTTTCTTAACTCTTGGTTCAGGACCTAGTCACGGATCCTTAATTACATTAGTTGCTAGCTATGTCCCTTCAGTGACATGTAATTGACAACTCCCCAGATTTTAGTTTGTTCTTTAATGTGGATATATTTGAGGAGTCTAGGCCAATTGTTTTGTGAAATACCACTCAGTTGGGATTTGTCTGATTGTTGTCCTTGTGTTTAGATTCAGATTAAATGCTTTTGGTAGGAATAAGCTTTAAATTTTATTTTATTTATTTTATTCTCTTATTAATTAATTAATTTTTTTGTCCCCCTGGGTAGAGTACCATAGCGTCATAGCTCATAGCAATGTCAAACTACTGGGCTCAAGTGGTCCTCTTCCTTTTGGTAGGAATAAGCTTTACATTTTATTTTATTCTATTTATCTATCTGTTCATTGATTTATTTAGACAGAGTCACATTTTGTTCCCCTTGGGTACTAGGATGCCTAGTACCATGGCGTCCTAGCTCACAGCAACCTCAAAGTCCTAGGCTTAAGTGGTCCTCTACCTTTAGCCTCCCTGGTGGCTGGGACTACGGGTGCATGCCACAATGCTTGGCTATTTTTTAGAGACGGGGTCTTGCTCTTGCTCTTGCTCAGGCTTGTCTTGAACTTGTGAGCTCAAGCAATCCAGCCACCTCAGCCTCCCAGAGTGCTGGGATTATAGCATGAGCCACTGTGCCTGGCCCTAATTTATTTTATTGTATTATATATTTTTTATTTTTAATTTTAATTTTTTTTGACAAGGTCTTACTTTGTTGCCCTTGGTAGAATGGTGTTATAGCTCACAGCAATTTGGCACCCACCAAATACCTGGCTATTTTAGAAACGGGGCCTGGCTCTTACTCAGGCTGGTCTGGAACTCATGAGCTCAAGCAATCTACCTGCCTCAGCCTCCTAGAGTGCTAGGATTACATGCATGAGCCACCGTGCCTAGCCTCAGCTTTACATTTTAATGTGGCCAGATTTATCCATCCTTTCCTTTATGGTTTGCTTTTTTGTTTTTTATGCAAGAAAGCTTTCCCTATCCTGATCTCATAAGGCTGTTCATCTATGTATCATACTAAACTTGTTTTGGTTTTGCTTTTCACATTTAGGTTTATAGACAATGTAGGTTTTTTTTTTTTGTTTGTTTTTTTGAGAGGGAGCCTCAAGCTATCCCCCTGGTAGAGTGCTATGGCATCACAGCTCACAGCAACCTCCAACTCCTGGGCTCAAGCGAGTCTCCTGCCTCCGCCTCCCAAGTAGCTGGGACCACAGGCGCCCACCACAACGCCCGGCCATTTTTTGGTTGTAGTTGTCAAAGTTGTTTGGCAGGCCCAGGCTGGATTCAAACCTGCCAGCTTGGGTGTATGTGGCTGGCACCTTAGCCGCTTGAGCTCAGGTGTTGAGCCAGGAAAAATAATTCTTTACAGACATAACCTGCCTACCAATAATCATCTTTAATTCATGTTCTACTTTCAATAAGGCATGAAAGTGAAATAAATCAAAACAAAAAACCTACATTGTCAGCTCAGCGCCTGTGGCTCAAGCGGCTAAGGCGCCAGCCACGTACACCTAAGGTGGCTGGTTCGAATCCCCAGCCTGGGCCCGCCAAACAACAATGATGGCTGCAACCAAAAAATGGCCGGGCGTTGTGGTGGGCGCCTGTGGTCCCAGCTACTTGGGAGGCGGAGGCAGGAGACTC
>CAUYQV010019427.1:0-12288 GCA_963574575.1 Galagoides demidoff | reverse complement strand
GCTTCAGTTTTCAAAAGTCTCGGCAGCATTGTTGAGAGCTCCACCTGGACCACTCCCCTAGCAACCTGCTTTAGGGGAGTCACCTTGTCCGCTCACACGCTCTCTTCCATCCCATCTTTTCAAGTTGTCTTTCTTCCCCCTTGCTTTGGCTTGGTAATGAACAATCCGGCCATCTCACCAGCCCCTGGCGCAGGACCCTCAGCTTTTTCCAGGCAGCTCTGGGCATCAGAGTTTGATGAAGGCGGCCGGTGGGGTCTGCGGCGCTTCCACGTCTGGGGGTGGGAAGACACTGGATATGGCTATGTCCACGATGCCCTGGCACAGTTCTGCATAAAGCTTCCTGAAATGTGTTTTTGAAAATGTCATTGAGGATGTTCATCAAGGTGCATGCAAAAAAAAAAAAAAAAGACTCTTAAGTTTTGTTGTTTTTTTTCTTTTTAACCAGGATCTGCCCTAGAAATTTCTTCTTATGACCACATTTATAAACTAGTTGCCACTGTACATATAAATAGTGCAGAAGGCAGGGCATGAAGATAAAGCATTCCTTCAACAAATAAATTTATAGGAGAACAAGACGACAACTGCTGCTTTGACTGGCAGAGAAGAAAGGCAATTTCAAGAGTGTCTAAGAGCCATCTCTTCTGTCTGTGATAAGGGAAATCTCACACACACTCACACCCCCTTTCGATGAGTTAATCTGATGGCAACTAGTACAATAAAGGAAACTACTAAGCCTCTGGCTAGAGAAAATCAGAGATGGGATTGTTCAGGGAAGGTTTTCTGAAATGTCATTTTGGTAGAGAAGGAGCCAGCCACAGTGAGCATGGTGGTGATGGTGATGGGGACTCCACAGAGGCGACAGCAGGCACAAAGGCTCCAGGTAGATACGAGGAATCCAAGGAAATGGCAGCCCAGGGTGAAGCTGGAGAGGCAGGCAGGCAGTGGCCTTGCAGGTGGAGGGAAAGGTCTGGTTTCTGTCCAAGGTATGATGGTAAGTGTGGAGAACAGGTGGTCTGCTTTCTATTTTAT
This sequence comes from Galagoides demidoff, assembly GCA_963574575.1. Taxonomy (NCBI): domain Eukaryota; kingdom Metazoa; phylum Chordata; class Mammalia; order Primates; family Galagidae; genus Galagoides; species Galagoides demidoff. The sequence goes on along the minus strand of CAUYQV010019427.1, from coordinate 11,259 downwards.
CACACTGGCTACTCTGGGAGGATGGATTTTATCAGACGTAGAAATCTCAGTTCTGAGGCTCTTTGTAAAATTCTCTGCCACGGTGGAAGATGACCTGTGCCAGGGCAGCAGCAGTGGGAATGGAGGGCAGGGCCAAGGGGCAAAAGGGCAGTGTTGTGGAATCTGACTGATTCCTCAAGTCCCCTGAACAGGACTTGAGGGAAAGGTGATTGGGGAGGCAAGACTTCTTAAGGTTGGGCTTACGCTCTGAGGGCAGGGTGATGGACTCACGGAAATGGGAAGTCTGGGAGTGGGTAGGGGACTTTGTTGGACATCCAGATGTCACGGCAGAGAGGGCAGTGCAGTTGCTCAACTGCCTCTGGGCTGTGAAGTAAGCTGGTGTTTTAAAATCATGAAGTTGAATGAGATCATACAGAGAGAGCATAGAGCAGGGAGAGGAGACGACACTCAGGGCTGGGGCCTGAGATACCTGATGAGGACATGAGCCCAGTTTGCCCACACCTCCCTCAGCAAGCACAGAGCATGCCTCAAGCCACCACAGGACAGCATCTCGGCACAGGGTGGTCAGCTGCCTGGAATGCTGTTGACGGTTCTGGGAAAGTGAGGACAGAAATGGGCTACTGGACTTGGCAATGTGGACTTGGTTGGGAACCTTCTAAGAACTACTTCTGTGGGGTGGTCAGGATGGAATCCAGCCTGCCATGGACCAGGGCATGGATGGAAATAGAGGAAGAGAAGATGACTTGGGCAGAGGCTGCTTTCCAGAAACACGGCTGTGAGAGGAGTGGGGAAAAGGCCAGAACACTGGAGCAGGAGGTGGCATCAGGGAGGATTTTTATTTTAATAGCAGGTAAAATCTGCTGGGTGTGTACAAGCAGCATAGAGGGAGAAAGGTGACCGTGTAAATAGAGGGGAAGGTGTAGCCAGAGCACCACGGTGGTGCAGAGCTGTGACAGAAAGGACAGCGGTTGCTGAGACTGGGCACACCACTGTCGATTTGGTGAGGCAAGACAAAGCCCTGTCTGCCTCCACTCTTAGCCTCCCTAACTCACATGCCACCTTCAGCTCTCAGTGCCAAGAACCACTTCCCAGTGGGAAGCCTTTTGCTGGGTTATGTTACCTTTCAACATCCTTTGCTCTGTATTAAAGCACCTGTCCCAGTTTGTAATCGCTGTCTGGTCCCTTGTCTTGCCCACATTCTCTCTCCACTGAGGGCAGGGTCTGTGTCTTTCTTTGTTCCCCACTGGGAACCCATAGCCTGGGACATGACTCGGCTAACTGCCAGCTGCAGGGACTGACAAATGAGATGGAATCACACCTGTGACAGCCATCAGGCCAGGGGCAAAGGCCCAGCTCCTAACCTAAGAACAACTTGTGTATATAGGACAGTCCTTGCAGGTATAGGACTTTCTCCTAAGTCTTTGTGTTTTTTTGAGACAGAGTCTCACTCTGTTGTCCAGGATACAGTGCTATCAGCCTAGCTCACAGCAACCTCAAACTCCTGGGTTCAAGTGATCTTCCTGAATTGGCATCCCGAGTAGCTGGGACTACAGGTGCCTATTTTTCTATTTTAAGTAGAGATATGGTCTTGCTCTTGCTCAAGCTATCTCCTAAACCTTTGAAAAGTCACCTGAAATTCTCAATTTCTCCAAGAGGTAGACGGGAACCATGAAAGGGTCTTGGCATGATGAAAGTAGATCTTCAGAAGAATCAAGAGTATAAGATGAATGAGTCCAAATGACTTTCTGTTACACTTAGGGCCTTTCAAGAAAGGTCTGACTTACCTTCTCACCATCATCTTTCATAACATCACCCAGCCAAGCTTCTCCCCAGGGGGGCAGACACTCCCTAGAGGCAGGTCTTCAGGGATCTTTATTCTTCTGTACATCTCCCAGATGTGCACAGAGCAAGGTCCTAGTGGGTGCCACGCCCCTTTCTGAAGGCTCTCTCCACCTCCCTCTGTTGCATCTGAACCCTTTTCCCTGGCATCCCAGCTCCAGTGTCTATGATGCCTCTCAGACTCCTTCCTGACCAGGAGCCCCTAATCTTCTTTCTTCCCCATTTACAGCACCCTGCTCACTTAACTTGTCACACAAGATGGTCTCTCTGGCAGTTATTAGCTTTGTTTGAAACTCCTGCAGCACCTACCACCCACCTGAGCATGGGCCAACTGCTCAAAACACAGAGGGAAAATGGAAAGAAAATGACTCAGCAAAGCCCCCTTGCCAGACAGCATCTCTCTAGGGTCTCCTATCACCGTGTCATGCTTCCTGACAGAGGCCTGCACCCTTCAAGAATGGGTGCTCCCCACCTTACCAAGACATGTTTCCTACTACAGAACTAACTTCCCGCATTCGAGCTTACTGAGCACAAGCAGGGGCGCCGTTGACCTCAATGAGCCAGACCTTCAGCTCCTCATCCACCATAAAGTCGAAGCCGAAGAGCTGGAAGCTCTGATAAGGGAGGTGCTTGGTGCTGATGGCAGGCTCCACGCTCAGGAGGCAGCTTCTGCGGGACAGGAGGGGAGAACGTGCTGAGAAGGGGGTGGTTGAGGGAGAAGGAATACATGAAATGTGCCTGGATGACTTTATATCAAATGTGTCTAAAAATCAGCTTTGACTTCATTCTTTCCTTTTGATTTAGTACTAATAAATTATCTACAAGAATGCCACTTATCTAAAATTTGTTAGAAAATTCTACAACCACTTGTGTTCTTCCAGGCAAGGGCTGCTTTTCCTGGCCTCAAGAAGCAGCAGAACACTGAGTGGCATGGGGTCTGTAAATGAAATTCCTCTAACAGGTGAGTGGCTGCTATGTTTGTTTAGAATAAATAAAACATTTCCATGTGTTCATGCCACGTAACAAAAGGACTATCATTTAGTAAAGAGCAAAATTTGCAAAAAGATTGGTGGCCTCATTAATGCCTTTCACTAGCCCGAGTTCTAATGCCAAATTATTGCTGATTAAAAGACTTAAGAGCTATACATGTTGCGCGGAGCCTGTGGCTCAGTGGGTAGGATGCTGGTGCCATATACCTAGGGTGACAGGTTCAAACCCGGCTCCGGCCAGCTAAAACAGCAGTGGCAATTGTAACAAAAATAGTTGGGCATTGTGGCAGGCACGTGTAGTCCCACAACTCGGGAGGCTGAGGCAAGAGAATCACCCTAGCCCAAGAGCTGGAGGTTGCTGCGAGCTGTGATACCACAGCACTGAACTGAGGGTGACAAAGTGAGACTTTATCTCAAAAAAACAAAAAACAAACAAACAAAAAAAGAGCTATACATGCTGAAATAAATATGGAAATATAGAACAAAATTACAATTAGCATAAACTACCGTTTGAAAAATTAGGTGGTTTTTGTGACACAGAGAAAAAGCTGCAAGTGAATTTCTGAAGTATAACAAAAAAGTTCATGAAGATGGCTTGAGGTCAGGCTGAAATCTCAGGCAAGTTTTCTTAACCTCTTTAACTCAAATTTTGATTTCTTTACCTATAAAGTAAAAATAGTATCTACTCCTATTGCTGAGATTGGTCAATTAGGTAATTACAACAGTTCTCGGCATAACTCCTGGCACCAAAGAAGCATTTAATAGATGCTGCTCTTATGAAAAAGCATATTTCATTAATTATGATCACCACTGGTCAGGCACAGTGGCTCAGACCTATAATCCTAGCACTCTAGAGGCTGAAGCAGGTGGATCGCCTGAGCTCAAGAGTTGAGACCATCCTGAGCAAAGAGCACCCCACCTCTACTAAAAATAGAAAACTAGCTGGGCGCTGTGGCAGGTGCCTGTAGGTTCAGCTACTCAGGAGGCTGAGGCAAGAGAATTGCTTAAGCCCAAGAGTTGGAGGTTGCCGGTGTCTGTAGTCCTAGCTACTTGCCAAGGCACTCTACACAGGGCACAGAGAGAGACTGTTGCAAAAAAAAAAAAAAGAAAAGAAAAAGAAAAGAAAAAATATTATCACAACCATAAATCTCTTATTTATGAATAATAAATACCTGTTATCTAGAACAAACATCCCAGAAAGCCTATGCCATTTCTGTCTTATGAAGATCTTCCTTGATTATTTTCCTCAAATGAATATTGAGGCAAAATATTTATCTTAGTAAATAAAATGTGTTAATGTTGACTCTAGGATAACCAGAAGTAACTGTCCTTCTACACAGTAGATGCAGGGTACTATCTTTCCCATGACTAACTACTAACTCTAAGATATATCCCTACGTGCAGGTTTTCACTCATGACTTTTAAAAAGAACTAAGAGATCCGTGAAGTTGGGGCCAGGGTCTTGCTCTCCTAGCCCTCCCTCCTTCCTACCCCTTTCCACCAACCACGAACTTCAACCTCGTTATTTTTTCCCCAAAAGAAAATAATTTTCATAGATATGTTTAACCTTTAAAAATAATTTTGAACAGATAAGCCATTTAAGAACTAATTATAATCATCTCTTTTTTCATTCACCTTTAACCTGCATTCACAAGTCACATGTCACGTTAAAAAAAAACAAACTTTATTCTAAGAAAAAATATCCTTAACTTTTTTAAATTAAAATATTATTTAAGATGTAACTAAGAAAAGATTAATAGATACTAAGGATAAAAAGAAAAAGAGCCAGAGAAAAATACTAGGCGTGGTGGCTTATACCTATAATCCTAGCACTCTGAGTAGCTGAGGTGGGATGATCCCTTGAGCTTAGGAGTTTGAAAATAGCCTGAACAAAGTGAGACCCTGTCTCTGTTAAAAACAGAAAAAGTGGCCAGGTATGGTGGTGCACAGCTGTTCGTCTCAGCTACTCAGGAGGCTGAGGCAGGAGGATTGCTTGAGCCCAAGAACTGGAGGTTGCTCTGAGCTAGGCTGATGTCACTCACTGCACTCTAGCCTAGGACAACAGAGTGAGATTCCGTCTCAAAACAAACAAACAAAAAATAAAACCTAAAACAATTAAAGGACAAAGAACCATTATACTCTGACACATAAAGGAAAAACTAAGAGCCAAAGCCAATTCAAAATTAAATATTGTTTTTTATCTGCTAAAGTTCAAGATTAATAATTCACTTAAAAGAATTTTTTTCATCAGAGCCTTTATACAGTGCATCTTTTTTTGGCTGGAGTGGGAAGTTAGGGGGAGGCTAGCTGGGGAAAAAAGAAAGCATGAGAGCTGTGAGGAACATTTATAGCACCAAGGCAATGACACCCTCTGAGCCACACGGAACCATGTGGCGGGGGCGCAGCAAATTTCTAATACATCTTTTACCTAAAATAGCAATTCTTTCTTCAGCATACTTGGTTTATCTGGCATAAGACTTCTAAAGACCTATAATCCCTGAAAAAATGGGATTTAAAACCCTTTATTCTGCTGGGATCTATGTAAGAATAAGGAAAAAATCTCAGTCATGAAGACAGAGTGAAAATAACATGGTGCATAAATAGACTAATGGGGCAAAACAGAGATCACAGGAACAGACCCTCAGATGAACGGCCTCCTGGTTTACAACAAAAGGCACCCCACATCCAGTCTTCCACACAAATGGCCCTTGGTCAAATGGGTTATCAATGTGGATAACATGAAACCTGACATATAACAATTCCAGATAGATTACAGGTCTAAATACAAGAGGTAAAACCCAGATATCTAGCAACTGTAGATAAACCAAAATATTCACACAGTGGAATATTACGTGTACACAGCAATACAAAGGCTAAACTACCATGTGCAACAATATGGATGAATGCTACAGACACACATTGAAAGAAGGTGAACAGAAAAGAGAAAATAAAACATAATCCCATCTACATAAAGCTTAAGAACAAACAAAAGGATCTATGGTGATAAAAGTTGGACATATATCGTCAGGGAGTTTAAAGGAGCCTTTTGGGGTGTTGTAAATGTTTTCTATCTTGATTTGTAGCATGGTTAGGTGAATATGTATGTAATTAAAAACTCACCAAACTGGGGGAGCCTGTACTCAGTGGTTAGGGCGCCAGCCACATACCCCAGGGCTGGTGGGTTCGAGCCTGGCCCAGGCCTGCTGAACAACAACAAAAATAGCCAGGTGTTGTGACGGGCACCTATAGTCCCAGCTACTGGGGAGGCTGAGGCAAGAGAATCACTTGAGCCCACCCAAGAGTTTGAGGTTGCTGTGAGCTATGAGAACACAGCACTGTACAGAGGGTGACAAAGTGAGACTCTGTCTCAATTTAAAAAAAAAAACTCACTAAACTGTATACTTTATTAAAAAAATTTCTACTTGATTTAATAAACTATAATAAATTAACACTAATGCTAAAAAATGATTTCTGGGCTTATTAATATCTATTAAGAAATAGAAAATAGAAACAGACCTAAAAGTCAAGGTTTGTCAAACCTTTTCTACAAAGGTCCAGATAGTAAATATTTTAAATTTTATAGGCTATATACAGCCTCTGTTGCATACTATATATTCTTTTTAAAAAAAAATCTTAAAAAAATTAAAAACTAGCTTGCAGACCTTACAAAACAGGCTGTAGGTCAGATTTGGCCCACAAGACATGGTTTGCTGACATCTGCTGTGGGTGATCCAGATTTTGGAGTTATCTGATTAAGATGTTAAAGAACTGCCATTATGGCAGCACCCATAACTCAGTGGGGAGGGTGCCAGCCACATACCCCCAGGCTGGCGGGTTCAAATCTGGCCCTGGCCAGCTAAACAATGACAATTACAACCCCCCCAAAAAAAAATAGCCGGGCATTGTGGCAGGTGCCTGTAGTCCCAGCTACTTGGGAGGCTGAGGCAGGAGAATCGCTTAAGTTCAAGAGTTTGAGGTTGCTGTGAGTTGTAATGCCACGGCACTCTACTGAGGGTGACATACTGAGACTCTGTCTCAAAAAAAAAAAAAAAAAAGAACTGCCATTATGCATAAAATGAGACAAGTGGGAGAATTTCATAAGAGGATCATAATTTTATTTTACTTTATTTTTTTTGAGACAGAACCTCAAGCTATTCCTCTGGGTAAAGTGCATGGCATCACAGCTCACAGCAACCTCCAACTCCTAGGCTCAAGCGAGTCTCCAGCCACAGCCTCCCAAGTAGCTGGGACCACAGGCGCCCACCACAGGGCCTGGCTATTTTTTGGTTGCAGCCGTCATTGTTGTTTTGGTGGGCCCAGGCTGGATTTGAACCCACCACCTTAGGTGTATGTGGCTGGCGCCTTAGCCACTTAAGCCACAGGCACGGAGCCAGGATCATAATTTTAAAAAAAGAAACAAATGAAAATTACAGAACTAAAAAGCACAATAATTAAAATCAAGAACTCAACAGATGAATTTAACAGTAGATTTTAAAATCTTTTAAGTTTTTAATAGGTGAAGAAAAGATTAGCAAATAGAAAGATAAGCCAGAAGCAAAGAATAAGTAGAATCACGGAGAGAGAAAATGATACACAAAGGCCATAAGAGAAGTGTGAAAAACAGTGCAAAGGATTAACATCCTTGTAATTAGAGGCCCAGAAGGAGAGGATAATGAGGCAAGAGGCACAGTTGAAAAGATAATGGCCAAGAACATTGCAACACTGGTAAAAAAAATGGCTTTGGCTTTGAGCATCAAGCTAAAGATGCAAGAAGCACTACAAACCCAATGTAGGAAAAAGTACAGAGAAAACTATACACATTTCTTAGTAAACTTTATAAAAGTCAATGAAACAGAATCGCAATAACAGAGAAAAGAGACATTAAAAGCAATACTAAGATTTCAGGCTTGGCGCCTGTGGCTCAATCGGCTAAGGCGCCAGCCACGTACACCTAAGGTGGCGGGTTCGAATCCCCAGCCCAGGCCCACCAAAATAACAATGATGGCTGCAACCAAAAATGACCGGGTGTTATGGCGGGCACCTGTGGTCCCAGCTACTTGGGAGGCGGAGGCAGAGGCAGGAGACTGGCTTGAGCCCAGGAGTTGGAGGTTGCTATGAGCTGTGACGCCATGGCACTCTACCCACGGGAATAGCTTGAGAGTCCAACTCAAAAAAAAAAAAAATACTAAGATTTTATCTGACCTCTCAACAGAAAAGTTGGAAGCCAGAAGACAATAGTATGCTACCTTCAAAGCGGTAAATACATTAACTTCGGATCTAGAAATCTGTTTGCAAAGGTCCTTAAACAACAGATACAATATATTATCAGATGAATCATAACCAAGACATATCAGAAGACCCTACTTAAAAAGTACTAAAATTGAGTTTGTTTTTTTATCAATAAGGAAAATGATCCTAAATAAAAGCAAAGAAATGGAGGAAAAAAGAGAAGCAACATGAAAAGTCAAAATGTCTGGGGAAATCTCTGTATATTGACTATGCATAACAATAAAAATGTCCTATGAGTTTAAAAAATGTGTAATATTGATTATTCCCCATGTACCACCCATCCAGTATCTTTAAACCCCTACCCTATGTCCTCCTGCCTCCCTTTCAGAGATAACCAGTATTTTGAATTTTATGTTTATCATTTCTTTGTTTTGCTTCATATTTTTAATACACTTGTATAGACTTTTAATATTATACTCTTTAGCTTTGCTTGTTTTTTTAACTATATAAATTAAATAGCTCTGTATATATCTTAAATATAGCTTTTTCTTTTTTTTTTTGTATTTTCTGCTTGACATTATGTTTGTGTAAATGCAATGAAAACATCCTTCAGGAATAAGGTGAAATAAATACATTCTGAGATGATAGAAAATTAAGAGGATTTATCACCAGCAAAACTCCTCTGAAAGTTTGACTCTGAAGGGAAATGATACCAGACAGAAACTCAGCTTCAGAACTAAAGGAAAAACTAAAGAAATGGTGTCTCTGGGTAAACATAAAAGAAGATTTTTCTCCTTTTACATTTAAAGTAGGTTTCCTATAGGTAGCATATAGTTTGACTTAAAAAAAATCCAATCCAATAACCTATGATTCATCAGAAAATAGAAATGTATAACTGTTGACAACAAAAATAATAACATAATGTGGTAGAGATTTCAATGTATATGGATGTAATGCATATGAAAACTATAACATAAAGAGGAAGAGCTAGTAAACTATAGAGTTATAAAGTTTTTGCATTTATTTAAAGTGGTGAATTATTAACTCAAAGAAGCTATGAAATATTAGGTATGAATATCATAACACACAGGGCAATCACTAAAAAGAGCCAGAGACAAATACTCAAAAGAAAATTTAAACTCTAAAAAAATTTCAAATATTGCCAAAGAAGACAGGAAAGCACGATTTGAAAAATGAAAAACAAAAATATACAAAAAAAGAAGAAAAAGAGAAAGACAGATAACAAGTAATATAATGGTAGATGTGAATCCAACAAATCAATAATTACATTAAAGTTAAGTGATTAACACTTAAATGAGAGAGATTACCATACTGAATTAAAATAAAAATACAAAACCCAACAATATGCTGTCTACCAGAAAACTACTTTAAGTACAGTATATATGGGATACAATATATTGTATAGGCTAGAATAAATATAAATAGAATTTAAAAAAAGGATAGAAAAGGATATACCATGGAAACATTAATCAAAAGAAAGCTGGGGTGGCTATACTAAAATCTGATAAGATAGACAACTACCAGAGATAAAGTCAGATTACTAATGACAAAATGGTCAACTCCCAAAATAGAAATAACACTCCTAAATGTGTATGTACCTAACAACAGATTTCTCAAATATGTGAATCAAAAACTGATAAAACTGAATGGAGATATAGATAAATTCACAATCATACTTGGAAACTTTAATACTTTTACTTTCAATAATAAGTAGAATGGCTGGGCACCTGTAGCTCAGTGGTTAGGGTGCCAGCCACATACACTAGAGTTGGCAGGTTCGAATCCAACCTGGGCCTGCTAAACAACAATGACAACTACAACAAAACAAAAAACAAAAAAATAGCTGGGCATTGTGGCGGTGCCTGTAGTCCTAGCTACTTGGGAGGCTGAGGCAAGAGAATTGCGTAAGCCCAAGAGTTTGAGGTTGCTGTGATCCATGACACCATGTCTACAGAGTATGACATAGTGAGACTCTGTCTCAAAAATAAATAAATAAATAAAACAAGTAGAACATAAAATAAGCAAGGATATAAAAGACTTGAACAACATTATCAATCACTTTGACCTAATTGACATTTATAGAATACTCTGCACAACGATAGCAAACTATACACAGAATAGTCACTAAGATGGACCACATTCTAAGCCATGAAACAAACCTAACAAATTTTAGAGAAATAAAACCATACAAACTATGTTCCTCTGACCATAATGGAATTACTAGAAAATTCTCAAATATTTAGATATTAAACAAAAATTTCTAAATTACACATAAGTCAAAGATGAAGTCATAGGGAAATTTGAAAACATTTTAATAAAATGGAAATGAAAGCATCACATAGCAAAATCTGTGCTTATATTGTTTTCCAAAAAGAAATCTCTCAAATCAAAGAGCTAAGCTTTTACCTTAAGGAACTGAAAAAAGAACAAATTATATTCCCCAAAAGCAGCAAGAAGAAAATAATGAAGAACATAAATCAAAGAAATTAAAATAAAAATAGAGAAAACCAATTAAAAGCTGATTTTTTAAAAAGATTAATAAAATTGATAAACCTCAGCTGGGCATGGTGGCTCACACCTGTAATCCTAGCACCCTAGGAGGCTGAGGTAAGTGGATCACTTGAACTCAAGAGTTCAAGACCTTGCCTGAGCAAGAGTGAGATTCCCCATCTCTACTAAAAATGAAAAACTGAGGCAAGAAGATTGCTTGAGCCCAGGAATTTGAGGTTGTCGTGAGTTATGACACCACAGCACTCTACCACAGGTGACAAAGTGAGACTCCATCTCAAAAAAAAGAAAAGAAAATCAATAAACCTCTAGTCAATCTGTCCAAGTAGAACAGAGAGATTATCAATATCAGGAATGAAAGAAGTGACATAATTACTACTCCTATCCATAGTAAAAGGAAAGAAATATAACAAATAATTTAATATTAGACATAAATTAGACAACTTAAATGAAACAATTCTTTGAAAGGCATAGACACCTGAAGCTCCATTAAGAAGAAACCCCTAATTGAAAAAAGACACAATGAAGTTACCTTATTATATGTTTGATTTGTAGTAAGATACTACTCTCTAGGGTAATGTTCAAAGCACTTGTTAGGTACTGATTGAACTCCTGGAAGAACATTTCATTCCCTTCTTCATACTTCCCATAGTTCTTTGAGTACTCCTTTTGA
>CAUYQV010019425.1:0-18174 GCA_963574575.1 Galagoides demidoff | reverse complement strand
GTTTACCTGGCAAAATCAGCCAAAAATCTGAGTTCGGCAGGGGGGCCTTGCATGTTTAAATTAGGCTTCTGTCCGGCTAGATTTCTCTTCACCTTTACACTCAGGTGTCAATTCTAGCCTCTGCCCGCCCACTGCCTTTGTCTCAGCCACATTCGTCCTGAGGGCTGGCGCTCCACCCAAGAAAGTTATGTGCGCCCTGCCTGTGGCCGCAGCCCGATTTCCAAGGGGGTGGGGCTGGGATGGATCAGTGGTGTCAGCCCGCCATTCAGGACTCCTCCGCTGCTGACCTGGTGGCCCAGAGCTGATCTCCGTTCCTCAAGCCAGCAGTATAGTCAGCACAAAACAACACCAGCCCTTCACCCCTCCACCTCTCCCAAGGAGAACCTCCGGAATCAGAACTCTATAGGTAATAAACCTCCGGATCTCGGAGTGGGTGGGAGGGGACTCAGAGTTCAATGTTGCATGTGGGGAATATATACAGATTTACACAGTTTTCCAGTTTTGTGCCTGGCCGGAGGGTGCAGTGGCACGCCAGCAGGGGTAGGAGGTCCAGTTTTTAGGGGGTTTCTCCCGTGAGATAGAGTTGGAGGAAGTTTGAACTCTCCTCGCTTGTTTGCATGAAGTAAACTGCGAGCCCTTGTTGCGGGGGAGGGGACTCCCGTTCGCTTGGTGGTGGATTCTGTACCTTTTGGTTGTCTTTTGGGGTCGCAGCTCGCTTCAGGAAGGTTGAAGTGTGCTCCTCAATCTTCTCTCTTGGCTCTGCTCCAAACCATCAGCTAAGTAGCTAAACTTCTGTCCTTTCAGCCTCCTACTGCACGGGAGCTTCTGTAAAAAGCTGGCTGCAGTCTGCCATCTTGGCTCCGCCCCCCATCTTTATCTATTAATTTGCCTTTCTTAAGACTATTTTTCAGTGACCCTTCAGAGAAAGAAGGGGAAATTTTCCCTTTGCCCTACATATGTCACCTCTAAAATGTATATGCTGAAGCTCTAACCCTCAAAGTGATGGTATTAAGAGCTGTGGCCTTTGGAAGGTAATTTGGAGCTCCCATGTTTGGATTAGTGGCTTATAATAAGAGACACAAGATATTGCTCTCATGTGTGCTCACTCTCTCCCCATCATGTGAAGACTGCCATGTGCAAGCCAGAATGAGAGGCTTTACAAGAAACCAAATTAGCTGGTACCTTGATCTTGGACTTTTCCCAGCCTCTAGAACTGTGAGAAGTAGAGGTCTGTTGTTTAAGTCACACAGTCTGTGGTATTTTATTACGGCAGCCCGAGTTGACTAAGACAAGGTCTAATGTAGAAAAGCCAAATTCTTTTCTTTGGGTGGATTTGAGGCAGGTGTCTAGGAGGTGCAGAAGAGCAGACACTAAGGCATGTGTTTGGCTATGCCATAGAGGTGGTTTGAAAACCCTTAACAAACCTCTCTGGCCTCTGACTTCCATATTCATGTGGCTAATCTCCAATGACTTTTTGAATGAAGCTTTGCTATTGACAATGCCTAGAACTATACCATCCACTGGCAAGGGATCAAATAGTATCTGGGTATAACTCAGGAGTTTCTCTGGCATTTTGTTTTCTTCAGTTAGCCCATAAAGCCTGATCATCTCTAGGATTCTTATATGGAATAAACAGCTTCTGGATAAGAAAAATAAAGGACAAGAGTGTGCAAAAGGTTCATCATTGCATGCTATAATGATTCTATTATTTCAGGATTTAAAATGAAAGAAAATAGGCCAAACAGAGTGGCTCATGCCTGTAATCCTAGCACTTTGGGAGGCTGAGGTGGGTGGATTGCCTGAGCTCACAGGATCAACCAGCCTGAGCAACAGCAAGACCTGATCTCTAAACATAGCTGGGCATTGTGGCAGGCACCTGTAATTTCAGCTACTTGGAAGACTGAGGCAAGAGAATCAGTTAGCCCAAGAGTTTGAGGTTGCTGTGAGCTATGACACCACAGCACACTAGTGAGGGTGACAAAGTGAAACTGTCTCAAAAAATAGAATGAAAGAAAATGGCCTCTTACTACTAATTTTCTTCTGTTTTATGTGTAGTGTTAGCCTTGATTTGATTTAGGGCTAGTAACCAGCTGACCAGAATTTCCATTTATCTTTTCTTCCTTGCTTTTTATATTACTGTGCTCCTGAGGTGTATTTGAACTCTACATTCCTCTTCATCATGGTTTTAGTAGCTGGAATCAGAGAAGAAACCCCTGAGTAAATACTTACGTAGCATTTGCTGTGAATGATGGGAGTTCCACTCAGAATAGAGCAAGTGTCCTTATGGCCCTGGCCAACTAAATGAGAAAAGAGGTTTTGCTTTAAGTGTGTGTATGTCTGTGAGTACATGGATATACTTAGTAAAAAAGGTTAGGAAGAAGATAAATGAAAATATCCCTATTGGTTACTTCCAAGTGGTGGAGTGAGAGATCTTTTTAAAAGTAATATATTTTCAAGAGTAAGAAAATATATTCATCCTATTAGCAATAAGACAAAAGTAATAATTGCTTGTGTAATTGGAAATTGGTCCTCTGTCCTTTATATATCTGTCTGTACCTTCCTGGGAAGATGGCATGCAAAGGTACAGAAAATGGGCTTAGGCCAAGTGTTCATGCCTGTAATACCAGCACTTTGGGAGGCTGAAGCAGTTCAAGATCAGCCTGAGCAACATAGTGAGAACTTGTCTCTACAAAAAGTTTTAAAAATTAGCCAGGTATGGCGGTGCACATCTGTAGTCCCAGCTACTTGGGAAGCTAAGGCTAGAGGATAACTGGAACCCTGGAGATTGAAGTTGCAGTTTGCTATGTTCAGGACACTGCACTCTAGCCTGGGTGACAGAGTGCGTGCAAAACTGTCTCATAAAAAGAGGGGAGGGGAGGCAACAAATTGAGATGACAACCACTTACTGGAAAACAAAGTGTTACTGAAAAATTTTCATACGAATCGATGAAACATCAGGTATAAAAGTTTGCTATGACTCATGAGAAATTTATCAACTTTTGTTCATTTTATAAAATGTTTGTAAGTGAAGAACTCATGACTTCAGTCTTCTTCCTCGCTTGCCATTTTATATTTCATGTGGATGAAGAAGCTTTTTTTTTTTTTTTTGAGACAGAGTCTCACTCTGTCGCCCTGGGGTACAGTGTTACAGTGTTATAGTGTCATAGCTCACAGCAACCTCAAAGTGATTCTCTTGGCTCAGCCAGCCTCCTGAGTAGCTGGGATTTCAGGTGTCCACCACAATGTCTGGCTGGATTTTCTATTTTTAGTACAGACAGGGACTTGCTTCTGTTAGGTCATGTTTTATTAATAATTAATTGATTTTGGCTTGGTGCTTGTAGCTCAGCAGCTAGGGCGCCAGCCACATATACTGGAGTTGGCAGGTTCGAACCTATCCCATGTCTGCCAAACAGCAAGGACAATTGCAACAAAAAATTAGCTGGCCATTGAGGTGGGTGCCTATAGTCCCAGCTAATTGGGAGGCTAAGGCAAGAGAATAACTTACCCAGGAGTTGGAGGTTGTTGTGAACTGTGTTGCCATGGCACTCTACCCAGGGTGACAGCTTGAGACGTTGTCTCAGAAAAATAAATGAAATAAAATAATTAATTGATTAATCAATAAATAATACTGAACACCTACTTTGTCCCAGGCTTTTCTCTAGCATTAAATAAAAAGAATGGGGCACATCCTTTTCTTTGAGTTCTAGAGTATGTATTTGGGACAAAAATGTCATAAAGTAAAGTGTTACAGTGGACAGTTGTATTGGTTAGGGGCAGGAAGTCAGAAAGGGTAGATCTTGACAGTGGTAGACAGAATGTGTGTGGTGTGAAGTGAGAGGTGGTTAGCAAAATTCACAATGTAAGGTTTTGCTTTAGATGGTGATTAATATATCACAAGTTTTATTGGAGCTAATAAGACCCAGAGAGGTTAAAACAAATCCTGCAGCCTTTTTTTTCTTTTCTTTTCGAGACAAGGTCTCACTCTGTCACCCAGGCTGGAGTATAGTGGCACCATCATAGCTCATGTCAGACTTCAACTCCTGGGCTCAAGTGATCCTCCCACCTCAGCCTCCAAGATAGCTGGGACTACAGGTGCACATCATCACTCCTGGTTAATTGGTTAATTTTTTTCTTTTCCTTTAGACAGACTCTTACTTTGTCACCCTTGGTAGAGTGCCATGGCATCATAGATCACAGCAACCGCAAACTCCTGGGCTCAGGCGATCCTAATGTCTCAGTCTCCTGAGTAGCTGGAACTACAGGTGCCCACCTCGATACCTGGCTATTTTTTTTTTTTGCAGTTTTTGGCTGGGGCTGAGTTTGAACCCACCACCTCTGGCATATGGGACCAGCGCCCTACTCCTTTGAGCCACAGGTGCCACCCAATGCCTGGCTATTTTTAGAGACAATGTCTCCCTCTTGCTCAGGCTGATCTCAAACTCCTGAGCTCAGGCAATTCCCCCGCCTCAGCCTCCCAGATTAAAGGTGTGAGCCACCTCGCTGAGCCTGGTCAATTGTTCTTATTTTTTTTGTAGAGATTTGGGTCTTGCTATGTTGCTCAGGCTGGTCTTGGACTCCTGACCTCAGGTGATCCTCCACCTAGGTCTCCCAAAGTGCTGGGATTACAGGTGTGACCCAACATGCTGGGCAGACAGGATTTTTCTTTATGTCCAGATTTTACCCTGGTTTGCCACCTGGTTTCAAAATTCGATTCTAAAACTGTGCTATGTTCATTAGTTTTATGGAAGGGGCTCCTTGTAAGGCCTGACAGATTAGACTAAAACATATATATGACATTTATTTAAACAGCATCACTATATTCCCTTACTACAGCCCAGTAATAGTGATGAGAAAGAGAAAAACAACCCCAGACATATGGGAGCTGACCTGGCAAGCAATCTCACAGAGTGCCAACCTCTGACCAGGTCCCTCAGTGACAATGAAGACTATGAGAGAAAAAGCAATGCCACTGCTTTACAAGGTCTAAACACAGACAAAACACAAACATTATCCAGGCCACAGAAATGAACAAATATCCCCCTCTCCTGGCTAATATGAGTAATTACTATTGCTTTTTACCTTTCTTTTTAGTGTGTGTGTGAATGATAACGTGTGTGTGCGTGTGTGTATTACAGGTTTAGCCTCAGTATTATCTGTTGCGGTTTCACAGTGTTAATTGTAAATATTTCTTATTTTTGTGACTTATACCATGTCTCCTATGCCAGTTACTCTTGATTTTGCCTTTCTCAAATTCAGGATCTAAATTCTGAATTATAAGACTACTAAGATACCTGTTATACCTAAGCTATATTTTTTGGTTGCTTGTTTGTTTGAGGCAGAGTCTCATTCTGGTGCCCACATAGAGTACTCTTGCATCATGGCTTACAGCAACCTCAAACTCTTGGGGCGCCAGTGATCCTCTTGTCTCAGCCTCCTGGGTAGGTGGGACTATAGGTGTTCACCTAATTTTTCTATTTTTAGTAGAGATGGGGTATACTTTTTGCTCAGGCTGGTCTTGAACTCCTGAGCTCAAGAGATTCACCTGCCTTGGCCTCCCAGAGTGCTAGGATTATGGGTGTGAGCCTCCTGGCCTGGCCTATACTTAATCTATATTTGGCACTCCCAAAATGGCAATTAGGTAATAGCAGTGGACCGAATGTTTGTGTACCCCCAAAATTCATGTTGTAATTAACCTCAATATAATGGTATAAGGAAGTAGGGCCTGTGGTTGGATTATGAGAGTGGAGCCCTCAGGAATAAGATACTTGCCCTTATAAAGGGGACCCCCCCCCCAAGAACTCTATTATCCTCCTTCTGTCATGTGAGGACACCATAAGTTAGCAGAATGTGTGCCAGAATAGTCTTCACCAGAACAAACCATGCCAGCACCTAATCTTGGACTTCAACCTCCAGAACTGTGAGAAATAAATTTCTGCTCTTTATAAACCACCTAGTCCATTGTACTTTGTTATAGCAGCCCTCACAAAGACAATAATAATAAAAAAATTGATCCTCAATCCTAGAAAAGACAGTAAGTAAATTTCTCCAAGTTTTTTTTTTTTTAATTTTGCTCCTTCCACCTTGTGATTCTCCTAACTGTAAGTCAAAACTGTTATAAGAGCTTTTGTCTGTCAAACTTGGTAATAATGATAATGATGACAACAAAATTCTTGACATATTTTAAAAGTTTAACTTCCTAAATTAGTTATATACAAATAAAATGTGGTAATTAAGTATTTTTCAATGGTTGAATATTTTTCAAGTTACAACAAAAATATTCATATTTAAACACAAAGACTGATGTATTAAACACAATGACTGCCAAAAAGTTTTCCAGGATTTTAGATTCACAAACCATTTTCCTTTTTGTTCAATATGTTTCTGGAGGCCAGGTGTGGTGGATCATGCCTGTAAGCCCAACTTTCTGGGAGGATAAAGAGGGAGGATCCCTTGATCTCAGAAGCTAGAAACCTGAGCAAGAGCAAGACCCCATTTCTAGGGTAGCACCTGTAGCTCAAGTGGCTAAGGTGCCAGCCACATACACCAGAGCTGACTGGTTAGAATCCAGCCCATGCCTGCCAAACAATGACAACTACAACCATAAAAATAACTGGGTATTGTGGCGGGTGCCTGTAGTCCCAGCTACTCGGGAGACTGAGGCAAGAGAATCACTTAAACCCAGGAGTTGGAGGTTGCTGTGAGCTGCGATGCCATGGCATTCTATCCAGGGTGATACCTTAAGGCTCAGTCTTAAGAAAAAAAAAAAGACCCCATTTCTACCAAAAAGATAGAAAAAGCAACCTGGCAAAGTGGTGCCTGCGTGTAGTCTCAGTTATTTGGGGGGCTGAGGCAGGAGGATTGCTTAAGCACAGGTGTTTGAGGTTGTTGTGAGCTAGGCTGAAGCCACATCATTCTAGCCTGGGAACATATTGAGATTCTGCCTAAAATAATAATAATAATTGATAGAATATGGCTTATCTTCCGTTGACAGTAGGACATGACCAGGAACCACAGCCTTGAGGCCCTTTTTAGACCTCTCCAAATGGGCTAAGAGTGTGTTCTGGTTATCATTGTCTATTTTTAGGGTAAGTAAAGGCCTCCCCTTCCTAGAGAGCTGAAGGTGATTTTTTTAATTGCTTGATTTTATACTTCTGAGGTGGGAAATCCCAAGGTACTTCTCTAATAAAGGAACACACATTTTACTTGTAGCATTATTTTTATTTTTTTTGAGACAGAGTCTCACTATGTTCCCCTCAGTAGAGTGCCATTGCGTCACGGCTCACAGGGACCTCAAACACTTGGGCTTAAGCGATTCTGTTGCCTTAGCCTCCCAAGTAGCTGAAACTACAGGCACCCACTACAATGCCCGGCTATTTTTTGTTGCAGTTGTCATTGTTGTTTAGCTGGCCCAGGCTGGGTTCATACCTGCCAGCCTCCGTGTATGTGGCTGACACTGTAACCACTGTGCAATAGGCGCCAAGCCTGTAACATTATTTTTAAATCCTTTAGTATATTACATTTTATTCAGAAATTCCTTGATTCTTACCATTCTCAAATTCATGAAAAATAAAACAATGAATAGAATTCTCAAATCATAATCATCAAAAGCTTTCAAAAACCCTTGGACTTCCCAGGCTCAGAGAACTGCCATTAGCTCTGTTGATCATAAGTTAAAAGCTCTCAAGAATCCACAGGTAATCTCTTTATATTTGATAAATGGCTGCCTTGTGCATTTGGGAATTTTTTTCTTTTTTTGTAGATAGAATCTCACTCTTTCTCAGGTAAGAGTGCCATGGTGTCATTATAGCTCAGAGCAACCTCAAATTCTTGTGGTCAAGAGATCCTCTTGCCTCAGCCTCCCTAGTAGTTGGGACTACAGGCTCCTGACACCACAACCAACTAGTTTTTCTATTTTTAGGAGAGACTGTGTCTCGCTCTTGCTCAGGCTGGTCTCAAACTCCTGAGCTCATACAATCCTCTGTTGGCTTCTGAGATGTTGGGATTACGAGAATGAGCCACTGTGCCTGGCCTGCATTTGGGAATTTCACTTCCAACCCCAGATTCTACTCTAGTACATTCTGATGTGACTGAATATTCCACGAGGCTCATACAATGCCTCCAGCCTTACGACCAAAAGATAAAATGTGCATTTTCAAAGCACATACTTAAACATTCTCTGCATGATCTGTAATCTGGAGATTCATCTTCTGGAATATGCAACAGAAATAAAGCTTCCCTGAGCCTTGTTAAAAATATCTTGTCAGTAATGTTTACAAGTTCACATATCAATAAAACTCCAATGAGTTGATACTTAAGACTGTCCATCAAAAGGTGAAGTAATAGTTCTCTAGAACTTAGAGAAATCACTGGTAAACTTATTCTGAGCCAAGTTTGAGAACATAAGCCTGGGAACACAGATTGACTCAGTGCAGACAGAGGTTGTATCTGGATGTAGGTTACATGAGGTACAACATATATGCACTTTATAACAGGGGGTGGGAGAGAGTTGAGGTGGGATATGTGTGGTCCAGAAGGTGGGAGAAGTAGGTAGCACGTAAAGGAAAAGGGAAACTTGCCCTTCTTAGCCCAGAAGTTCACTGAAATATCAACTCACAATTAAGGCAGATTAATAAAAGAAGTGTTTATTTCCAAATACCATGTTCGTGAGGAGAACCACAAGAGTGGTTAAATAATGTCTCAGTGATGGTCAGATACCTTTATAGATGTGTTTTAGAAGGGACGGGTGTGGGGAGAGAATTTGAAGTGTAGGTACAGCAAGTAGTTGCTAGGGAGCATGAATAGATGGGGGGAAACAGGTTGACTTGTAAATTAAGCTGAAAGACAGGTATTGTGTTTTAAATGATTTGGGCCAGCAACAAACACATAAATAAATGCTCATCATCTTTAATCATCAGAGAAATGCAAATCAAAATGACTCTATCACCTAATCCCAGCAAGATTAGCCCACATCACAAAGTCCCAAAACACCAGCGGCTGGCAAGGATGTGGAGAGAAGAGAACACTTCTACACTGCTGGTGGGATTGAAAACTAATACAGCCTCTTTGGAGAGAAGTATGGAGAATCCTCAGAGATCTAAAAGTAGAGCTCCCATTTGACCCTGCAATCCCATTACTAGGTATCCATGCAGAAGAATAAAA
The DNA here is from genome assembly GCA_963574575.1 of Galagoides demidoff. Lineage (NCBI taxonomy): Eukaryota > Metazoa > Chordata > Mammalia > Primates > Galagidae > Galagoides > Galagoides demidoff. The sequence goes on along the minus strand of CAUYQV010019425.1, from coordinate 9,015 downwards.
TCATTTTACCACAAACACATTTGCACTCGAATGTTTATTGGGACTCAGTTCATAATTGCCAAGTTGTGGAAGCAACCTAAGTGCCCACCAACTGTGGAATATTTATACCATAGAATATTATTCAGCCTTTAAAAAAGATGGAGACTTTACATCTTTTACATTTGCCTGGATGGGGTTGAAATACATTCTTCTTAGTAAAGTATTACAAGAATGGAAATGTAAATAGCCAGTGTACTCCATACTAATATGAAATCAGTATATAAACAATTACATGTTTATAGGAACAATGAAACACTAATGTTGTCCAGTTCAGGGGTAGAGAGGGATGTGGGAGGAGGAGGGGGGAGGAAGTAGGGCCAAAGGAGAGAAAGCAGAAAAAGGGAGAGCATGATGTGGGATCTCACCTAATGTGCACGTTGTGAGGGTGTATAACATGCCCCCTGGGTGAGGTTCTCTTCTACAAATGGAACTTTCCCCTAGAAGGGAGAACAATGTAACCTAAAGATTATACCTTCATATTAATTTGAATAAAAAAAATAAAAATAAATAAATAAATGATTTGGGCTAGGTCTACTAGCATTCAGGGGGAGGAAAGGAATTCCTTCTGTTTCCCACCACAGGTACTTTGATCCAGTCAGGTAGGTTTTAACTAGATAGAGGGAAACCCCCTTCCAGTACTTTCTCATCTCCAATGACCTTTCTTTTTTTTAGACAGAATCTCACTATGTCACCCTCAGAAGACTGCTGTGGTATCACAGCTCACAGCAACCTCAAACTCTTGGGCTTAAGTGATTCCCATGCCTCAGCCTCCCAGTAGCTGGGACTATAGGTGCTTACCACAACACACAACTGTTGTTGTTGTTGTCATTGCTGTTTAACAGGCCGTGGCTAGGTTCAGACCTGCCAGCCCTGGTGCATGTGGCTGGTGCTCTAACCACTGAGAAACAGGCACCAAACCCTCAATGATCTTTAATTCAAAGTATTCATAAGATAACGTAAATGTGCAGTTGAGTAGGGAGAGAAGCTAGGTGTCTTAATATCTGGTAGAGGGTGATTGATTTCATCCTGTCCTTGTTCTTGTAAAGATGGTTGGTCTTTATAGTGAAATAATAGGAAAATTATAGCCAGGGGTTGTGGTGGGCACCCATAGTCCCAGCTACTCAGGAGGCTGAGGCAAGAGAATCACTTGAGACCAAGAGTGTGAGGTTGCTGTGAACTATATGCCAGGGCACTCTACTAGGGACAACAAAGTGAGACTGTCTCAAAAAAAAATTTATTGCTCTGGGTTCAGTGGCTCATGCCTGTAATCAAAACTGTGGGAGACCAAGGCAGGTGGAACACTTGAGATCAGGAGTTTGAGACTAGTCTGAGCAAGAGCAAGACCCCATCTCTACTAAAAACAGAAAAACTAACCATGTGTTGTGGTGGGGGCCTGTAGTCCCAGCTACTTGGGAAGCAAGAAGATTGCTTGAGCCCAAGAGTTTGAGGTTGCTGGGGTCTTTGATGCCACAGCACTCTACCTAGGACCACAGAGTTCGACACTGTTTCAAAAAAGAAAAGAAAGAAAGAAAGAAAAATTATTAGCTCATAGTTTTTCTTCGTTCTTTTTTCTTTTCTTTCCTCTCTCTCTCTCGCTCTTTTTTTTTTTTTTTGACATAGAGTCTCACTGTATTGCCCAGGTTAGAGTAAAGTGGCCTTGGCCTAGCTCACAGCAACCTCATACTTTGGGGCTCAAGCAATTCTCTTGCCTCAAGCTCTCAAATAGCTGGGAATACAGACACCTGCAACAGTGCCCAGCTAATTTTTCTATTTTTAGTAGAGACAACAGCACCCAGCTAATTTTTCTATTTTTAGTAGAGACAAGGTATCACTCTAGCTCAGGCTGGTCTGGAACTCCTGAGCTCAAGTGATCCTGTTGGGTCTAGGCTAAAGTAGAAAAATAACAGTTAATTCCTGACTAATTCCTGGGCTGCAAGCCCTCAACAAAATGGAGTAAGTCTGGTTCACTCCCAAGATAGATGGGAAAGTACTCACTAACTTCTTGCTTGACTAACTCTTGGGCCTGGGAAACGAACTGACTATCCCCAGACTGACCTTTAAACAATACCAGGTGGAGAGAATACTAAGACAAAGATGTATGGAGGAAAAGTACTGAAAGTAAAATATATGGGGAAATACTAAAACAAAGATGTATGACATATAGCTAATTAACCACAAATTCTGCTTCTGTATAATACTTGCTTACTACTCCACCCAAATGCACCTGGACAGCCTGTGTGCCAACCAGGATACAGACCAAGCCTTAAAAACTTGACTCCTTAAGCACTCAGGGCTGCTCTCAGAAACCCCATGTTGGGACACTCAGGCAGTTACCCCCGGCTCTTCAATAAAAGCACTCTTCTGTAAATTTGACTTATTTGGTAGTGTGGTCTTTGTGGAACTCCTGGGCACAACAGTGCAACCCCCTCCACCTCCCAGAGTGCTAGGATTACAGGCCTGAGCAAATGTGCCCAGATTAACTCATTTTTCAATAGGCATTAAGATCTCTTCTTGCCTTCTCTCTCTTGATAGCAGCATCCCTGAAAATGGATTTCTGTTTTCACAGAACATTGAGGAGACCAGCAGATCCAAAAGACATGTAAATTATTTCTCTTTACATTTCACCAACTCCTTGGCCTTTTAGAATTTGTGTCCATAGCCTCAAATGATTCCTTAGTGACTCCTCAGAACAATGGAAAATGAACTATCAGACCTTGGGATTGAAAAGATCTGGAAAAATGTCTGTCTTCAATCTTGTTAGAGGAAAAATGGACACAGTGTTCACATTCACAATACTCTGTCAATTTGGCTACAGTTATCTTCCTTGTCCCCCTTAAATTCAGGTACTCTTTGGACCTCAGAGCAAACATTTTTCCTTCTCATCTCCCTACTGTCTGCTCTCTTCTCTCTCCCTTTCTTCTCCCCCCTTCTAAACTATAAAATATACTTTTATATCTTAATCTTGGCCTAGAGAAATTCTTTTGTTGTCTGGTGTACAGCACCTACTGAGCTTTTCCACCCTAACAGTTCTACATCTGATAAATAGGTTTATAACCAGTATCTCTCAGTGAGATACTTAACAAAGTCCAGTTACACAGAGAAGAGGTCATCTTTAGTTTATAGGCCTAAGTTTTATCACTCATGTATCTAATACAGTCATCTTGAGCCATTATTAAATTTTTTTTCCCATTTTTCTTTTTGCCTTTTGTCTATCGCCACACCAGGGAAAAATAAAAAAAAAATAGAAAACTTAAAAAGTGTACTTTGAGGTTGAGGCAAGAGGATAGCTGGCTCCCAGGAGTTTCAGGTGGCAGTGAGCTTTGATGACATCATAGCACTCTAGCCCAAGAAACAGAGAGAAAACCTGCCTCAAAAAAAAAAGTGTGTATTTTAAAACAGTTAAACATAGTTTTTAAATTTCTTTTTAAAAAAGTATACATGACTTCCTTCTTGAGAAGGGACACTAAGAAAGGGGCTTTAAGCAGGGTGAAAAAGAAACCCAGCCTGTTGAACCAGGAATTCTGGAGGGCCCATAAGAATGTGAGTATAGGCTGGGCACTGATAGCACAGTGGTTATGGCGCTAGCCACATGCACCGAGGATGGTGGGTTCAAACCTAGCCAGAGCCAGCTAAACAACAATGACAACTTCAACAAAATAATAGTTGGGGTGTTATGGTGGGTGCCTGTAGTCCCAGCTACTTGGGAGGCTGAGGCAAGAGAATCTCTTAAGCCCAAGAGTTTGGGGTTGCTGTGAGCTATGACATCAAATCACTCTACAGAGGGCAACATAGTAACACTCTGTCTCAAAAAAAGACAGAAAGAAAGACAGAAAGAAAGAAAGAAAGAAAGAAAGAAAGAAAGAAAGAAAGAAAGAAAAGAAAAGAAAAGAAAGAATAAAGGATGGTGGGTATGAAGCCACCTAGGTAACCAATGACCAATAGAAAAAGACCATCAATGACCAATAGGAAAGGGCAATACTGCCTGGAGACCCAGAGAGGCCAATGAAAATCTTGCAGCCAATTTCACTGTCAAAAATATTTTATGTGCAATTTAAGTACATTATACTCAACTAAAATGTTTTGAAAATTTGAGAAGCTTGTACCCTAGTATCTAGTAAGCTTGGCTTCAGCTAAATGGCTATATAGGTTTTATGGGTATGAAATACAATTTTTTAGAGATGGAAAGACTAGCTGTAAAAAGGCAAATGTAGGCAACACAAAAAACAATTATTTGAGATCAACATCTTACACTTTATAATACATTCACATTTATACACCAATTTCATGTTTACAAGTACAAGAGGCAAAGAACTACAAAGAAGCTTAGCAACAGCATCTTCGACTACATTCAACAATATTAATACTGTTGTCTCCATTCCCCGTTTTCCAAATCCAGAGGAAATGGTAAATGCCATCCCATACACGGACTCCACCTTTAGAAGTTGGAGACTCTGTGTAGTTTGGCATAGGTCTGGGTTTCTACAGAGCTGAACTGAGATTCCATCATGTTCCAGGCCAAATCAGCCGGAAGAAAGTCATCCATTGCTATTTGAGTTTCATTGCTGGTGAAGAACAAGCTCCCCAGTGTTTCTTTTTTTCCTTTGTAACCAGTATATTAAGGAGACATTCACACATTTCAAGAACTGCTTAAAATCTGATACCCAGATTTAAGCACATGAACATCTGTGGACTTTTAAACATACAATTAAAGCTATTCATCATTTGCTATACTATCAACATTAAATTACGGTTATTTTGGAGCATAAGCCAAATGATATAAAGAAAGCCTGTGACATACCTAAGGAAGACCTTCCTAAATTATGCATGCAAATTACTTCTCCACATAAAGGTCTCTTTAATTTCTAAATTACCCACTTCTGGAAGTCACTACTCAGGGGTTTATCATGGTCCAAAGAGAAGAGGGAGGGAAAAAATAAACAAGTCTGGCCAAGTTACATATCTCCCCAGTGTTTCAAAACCAGAACTCTTGGTCTGTGTCTCTGTGTTGTTCAACTGAACCTTACTTTCTATAGCGAGTATGTTTTTAGCAGTGCAGATTCCTTCAGTTTGGGTCTCAGTGTCAGATGAGTCAGTACTCATGGGAAAGCTGGAGTGTTTCAGAATATTTCTCAGAGGCATATGAGGACTACTGTCTAAAAAGAAGTTTAAGTCTGTCTGTGTCTGTGTGTCAAACATCTCAAGGTCTAAGAAGTTGGAATTTCCCCTACATCCATAGGATGGAGCAGAGGTGTCTGTAAGTAAGAAGTCAGTTTGGGTCTCTAAGTCCAGAGATCCCAAGACTGGTTTAGTGTTTATGGTGCTAAGTTCACTCTCTTCAGTTTGAGTCTGGATATTTGAGGCTGAAAAGAACTCTTCGATGTCAAAATCTATCCTGGAATTCTGAACTGGGCCAGATGGGAGCTGGATGTCAGATCTAGGATTCGTGTCAGACAAAGGCTATGATTATCCAATGTCTGACCAGACATATTACTTGACAAGATGTTTTCTAAATTGTTTAATAGATCCATGGTTTGGGTCTGATTATCTGTCATATTCTGTGAAGGAAGCATACTATTCTGTGCACTGAAGTTTATAATTGGTGCAGATTTCTCGACATCTTGATTTAAAGTCCTGGGGTTATTCTGAGGAAACAAACCGTGGGTTACTGTCTCTGCTAACATGCTACTTATGATATTGTCTGTAGCAACACTGTAGGATGAATGAACATTCTCAAAAACGTCTGCTCACATTCCAGCTTGGTCCATCTGTATGTGGTTATCTGTCGGAGTCTGTATTCCACTGGTTTGAGTTTCTCTGGAGACCCCACCTGACTGGAAACAAGTGTCTATAAATGCATCAGTCTGAGCATCAATAGATGAAGTTATCTTAGACCTGGGCAAAAATGTCTGTGCGTGAACACTAATGGGAAGAGACACTTGAGAATCAAAAGACAAGTCAGTCTGGGAACAAGATGACACAGAGGAATCAGTGCTAGCCCACTGCATAGAAGGTATAAAGTTTGGTGAGGCATAAGACAGATCTGTCTGTACATTGATCGAAGAAATGCTGTTCTTTTGACATGTGTTCCCTAATTCTTGTAAAGAATTAGATGGACTTTTACCCAAGTTCACTTGAACACCTGTACTTAAGTGGCTCAATTTTGGAAAGAGGTAGGCTCTCCTTAAGAGAGTAAGCCTCTGAATCTAGGCCGAGGATCAGGGTTCCTACTGACAAGGGCACTAAGTGCACAGCCCCTGTTGCAGAGCCCTGATTGACACCTAACACCACAGGCTGGGCCGAGGAGTCAGCTGTAGGCACAAAGACAGGCACAGGAGGAAACTGCATCACAGGTAGTTTAAACAAAGCCACTCTGGGCTTTTGTAAAAGCAACTTTTGAGGATACTTTGGAGGTGCTGTAAGCGTCTGCTTCCTCGCATTGGAGCCACAGTAATCTTCAAAATAGCTACTAGCTTTATTTCTAAAGCTTCTAGTTCTTGACTGTCTGGTTTAGGGATTGGTTGGTTGCTCAGTGATTCAATGGTCTTATTCAGGCGTCCTCAAACTGCGGCCCACCTAGGACATTTATCCGGGCCGCCAGGTGTTTTTGCCACTGCTGCCTGTCCTGCTTAGCAGCCGACTCGTCTGGGGGACTGCAGTCCAGCCATCCAACGGTCTGAGGGACAGTGAACTGGCCCCTTGTTTAAAAAGTTTGAGGACTTCTATTGGACAACTTCTGGTTTTCCATTTTCCTTTTCTTACTGGGTGGGTCCCTGTGTTCTGCTGGGATCTCATGACCAGTTTGGTAGACGTGGGACTGCAGTGCAGTCCTGCTAGCGTAGGGACAGCCACATGTGCACTGGAAGGTCTTGCTGCAATCTTGTGTGTGCCTCTTCAAGTCCCACTCGGTGCCATGTGAGTTGCTGCACTTAATACATTTATGCTGCTTCTCTGCATGCATTTCCATAAAGTGCTGTTTTATGAGAGAAAATTGAGAAAATGGTCTGTCAGGGCCTCTGGGGCATCCTTCAATTGGGAAACAGTAGAATTTCAGCACGGTTTTCAAATCTTTTCTTACTGTTGGATTTACTATGCCATCCTGCAGGCGGTGGCTCTTGACCAGGTGCATGTTGAGCCCTGGGCTGTTGGGCAGGATCTTGCCACAGCCATGCACTGTGCACAGAATGTTGGTCTGCACCGCCCGGGACAGCTCGCTTACCTACGGTTGGATCAGTTCCCGGGCTGGCTGCACTGGAGCTGCAGGCCGCTGCATCGTCACTGCGGGCCACGGTCGGCTGCTCATCAGCTGGGGTCCTGGGGGACCCCATGGGCCCGAGGCGGCGGGGGCTACCCTTGCAGCTGCCATAACGGCCGGGGCACCCGCCGCCAGAGCCTCTGGCCCCACCGCCGCCTCTGAAGCTGCCAGTCCTGCACCTTGCAGCCAATTTCAAATGGAGAGAGTATTTATACCCCTGCCTGCCTTTGCCACTCTTTTCTGTCTCACATTTTCTCCTCCATGAGAAGGACCTGCTTCCAACTCTCTTTGGAAGTGCTCTAAACTTTTTGTTTGTTCTTCTTAAATAAAATCTCTCTTTGTTACCCTGAAACTTGTTTGGGTTACCTTTATTACACTGCCTGAGCAGCTCCAGATTTATTCTGTTTCCACTCACTTTTGCTCTTAGTTACTGCTGTGCCTCGATTGAACTTTACTAGGGCTCAACCCACTAATTGAACCAGGGCAACTGGGTTCAGGGAACCAGGGCTCCTGACCCCCAACATTCCTAATCTAATGGATATCCATTTCATCAGAAGCACTTAACCTTGAGGATTCCTAGGAATCTTCTACAAACCACTGAAAGCCACTGTTTGTATAAGTGGACATTTTCTGCATAAGACAAAACAAGCTACTGACTTTAGAACTTCTACCAAAGACAACAGAACAAGATTACACCCAGCTAATGTTTTCTATTTTAAGTAGAGCCAGGGCCTCCACTCTTGCTCAGGCTGGGTCAAAATCCTCAGCTCAAGGCATCCACAGCCCTCAGCCTCCCAAAGTGCTAGGATTACAGGTGTGAGCCACCACACCCAGCCTCATGTCAGTAACATTTCAGGGAACCTTTAGGGGACGGGACCAAGAGCCTCAGTCACTAACCTTTCTACTCACACTACCTATTATTATACTACTACATGCTCTCGAACACTAATATTGAAACAGAGTATCCACACTCTCTCTCCCATAGATATGAAAATGTAAAATTGACAGTGGAGAATATGTAACAGAGGAAATGCCTTGAAAAAAAAATAGTGAAAATGTTTTCTGTGTCTTTAACTCTTTTGAAACTAAGATATGCATCCCTGCCTTTAGCGGTAGTCCAGACAGGCAGGGAAATGTCTTTTCTTATTTTGCACTAGGAAGGAAGAATGGAGAGTCCTCAAAGAACTCAAATTAAACCTTCCATTTGATCCTGCAATCCCACTATTAGGAATCTACTCAGAAGAAAAAAATCATTTTATCATAAAGACATTTTTACTAGACTGTTTATCACAGCTCAATTTACCATTGCCAAGATATGGAAACAACCTAAATGCCCACCAACCCTGGAATAGATTAAGAAACTGTAGTAAAAATACTAGAAGAAAGTGTAGGGAGAACACTTGAAGAAATCGGCCTGGGTGAACATTTTATGAGGAGGACACCCCGGGCAATTGAAGCAACATCAAAAATACACTTTTGGGACCTGATCAAACTAAAGAGCTTCTGCACAGCCAAGAACACAGTAAGTAAGGCAAGCAGACGGCCATCAGAATGGGAGAAGATTTTCACAAGTTATGTCTCCGACAAAGGTTTAATAACCAGAATCCATAGAGAACTTAAATGTATTAGCAAGAAGAAAATGAGTGATCCCATCTCAGGGTAGGCAAGGGACTCGAAGAGAAATTTCTCTAAAGAAGATCGGTGTACAGCCTACAGATATATGA
>CAUYQV010019424.1:0-46591 GCA_963574575.1 Galagoides demidoff | reverse complement strand
ATGGCATCACAGCTCATAGCAACCTCCAACTCCTGGGCTCAAGCGAGTCTCCTGCCTCTGCCTCCCAAGTAGCTGGGACCACAGGCGCCCGCCACAACGCCCGACCATTTTTTGGTTGCAGCCATCATTGTTGTTTGGCGGGCAGAGGCTGGGGATTCGAACCCGCCACCTTAGGTGTACATGGCTGGCGCCTTAGCCGATTGAGCCACAGGCGCCGAGCCCCTAGATGCTTTTCATGCATTCATGTCCAAAGAAGTAGATGCCATGTTTTAGTTTCAAAAAGATTGTGACCTACCCAAGGTCACATAGCCAGTAAGCACCTAGGCCAGCATTTGCAGGATTCAGCATTCTTGTAGAACTTAGCTCAAGTGATAGCAGTTATTGGTGAGATGGAGAAACTGAGGCATGAGGTAGGGAGAGATTGCTGAGGCTCTGCAGGGCACCAGGCCTTCTCGCTTCAGAGAGCTTGGCTCTCTCCTTGCCAAGGTAGCAGGACAGGTTGTAAGAACAAGCCCTTTGCTCAGGCTGGGCTGCCCCCCCACCAGTCGGCCGGCTGCCCATGCCCTCTGCCAGCCACTGTTCCCTGTCAGCCAGCCAAGCTGTGGAGCAGTCCAGGACATTGTGTCCAGAGAGAGGGCCAAGCAGGCACCTCCTCCTGTGGTGCTGACCTCCTGCCCCACCCCTCTGGGCCTCAGGCCAACTTGGCCTGTCCCCAGCCCTGGTATGAGCAGGAGGGCAGAGCTAGGACAATGCCTCAGTTCCTCCTGCCTCACTCTGAGCCCTGCTTAAAGAGTGGTGCCTCTGCTCCAACTCATACCCTCTCTCTGGAAGACACAAGTCCTCAAGGGCAGGCTCCCCACAGTGCCTCGCAGGACTAGGCAGCTACCAAGGCTACCAAGATGCTTGTTTCTCTATCCTGACATTTTTGCTCTATATTCCAAATTGCCAGCTGAACCAAGAGGAGAGGCCCCCTTGCACAGAGAACCAGCTGTGTGATGGCCCTGCACCCTGCCTCCCCCCTTTACAAAGCTGAGCCACAGAGAGAGGGTAGGATTCATGCAAAGCAGTACAGCCATGAGCAGTGTAGAGACAGTGGGAGAGGGGCACAAGTGACAAGAAGGACCCCTCTGGGCTTTTCTGTAATTTCCAGATCTCAGTTTAGCTGCCCCCTGCTCAGATGCCCTCTCTCACCCCTGCCCTTGTAGAGTGGACGTAAGTCCCTGATGCATTATCTCTGCATAGATTTTCTTGTTTCTTTTGTTGTATTTATTGTTTATCCTGCCCACTAGCATTCATAAGCTTGGGAAGAGCAGGGACTTTGTCTTACTTCTCCTGTATCCCCAGAGCCAATATTTGGTGAATGGATGAGCCATGAATGCTGGTTGGGTCTTTTAGTCCTTCAGATACCTCTGGGCTTCTTGTTCTTTTTTTTCTTTTTTCTTTTTTTTAGAGAGTCTTGCTTTGTCACTGGGGCTAGAGTGTGGTGGTGTTACCATAGCTCACTGCAGTCTCCAACTTTTGGGCTCAAGCAATCCTCCTGCCTTGGCCTTCCAGAGTATTCCCCATTAGCTTCCATCAACCCCTGAAAAGCCTTCTAGAGCTGCTCACGAGGCTCCTTGGGGTGATTGTAGCTCCCTGGGCTTCCTTCCGCCCTATACTTGAGGAGGTGGCAAAGATATGATGACTTGGGTTTGTCTTCTGCCTGACCCTTCCACTACTAGATTCCCCCCAAGGGCAAGGTCTGGCTCTACTCCTGCAGCCGGTCCAGGCTCAGGGCCTGGCATGAAGGAGAAAGTCCCGGAGGTTTGTCCGTTGATGTGGAAGAAAAGCTCTCTCACTCCCTCTGCCCTAGTGAGGTGACCTTGCGGTGCAAGAAACTTAACTGGCACATGTAAGATAAAATTCAAACTCCCTATCTGGGCTTCAGGATCCTTGGTGTGGCCCTGAACCTTCCCCATCTCACCTGTGCTACTTGCCTCTGGCTTGCTGCTGTCTCTCACACTTTGAAGTGTCTAGTCCCTCTGCTACTCTGTTAAGCATGTGACAAGAGATATTATACTTCAGTTTGTAGGTCGAAAGCCCCCTCCTGTGGAAGACATCCTCTGTCCTGTCTACTCCATCTAAAGGTGTCACTGGCTGCAATTATTATTCTAAAAAATTTTATTTTTAGAGACAGGGCCTTGCTCTGTCACCCAGCTGGAGTGCAGTGGCATGGTCATAGCTCACTGCAGCCTCCAACTCCTGGGCTGATCCTCTTGCTCCAGCCTCCTGAGTAGCTGGGACTATAGGTCCAAGCCACCGTGCCTAGTTGTGGTTGTAATTATCTTAATGGCATATCCTTACCACCTGACATTTTCCAGTTTGTTTATAGTTAATAGAACATCACTCCAGGAAAGTAGAGATTTTTGTCTACTGTTCTGCCTTACTTTCCTCATGCCTAGGACCATGTCTATCACTTATAGGGGCTCCATATTGAATGTTGAATATAGTGAATCAGGACAGAATATTGAATGTTGAAAGTAGAGATTTTGTCTACTGTTCTGCCTTACTTTCCTCATGCCTAGGACCATGTCTATCACCTATAGGGGCTCCATATTGAATGCAGAATATTGACTGTTGAATATAGTGAATCAGGACAGAATATTGAATGTTGAATATAGTGAATCAGAAGAACTTGAATGTCTGGGCATCTGGGCTAGGCCTTTTTCCTCACAGGACTTACCCAGCCCTGCCACTGCCCAGCAATACTTTGACTAGGTTTTTGTGTTTGGGGGTACAGCTGGTAGCATGTAGTCCGGCTTAGGGCTCAGACAGTCATTCTTTCCTTCCTACTCTGGGAAAAATGCCACAGCACAGGGGCCTCCTAGAGGCCACTGAGAGCCCTGACCATAGCTTGGAGCCCATGGGGTAGGAAGGGATACTGGCTCAGGGACCAGCGCACATGGCCTAGCTGGACAGGAGCCTCGCCTCACTGTCATTGTACAAATGGGATAAATGTCAAGAAGGGCTCAAGGTTATACGGTGGTCGGCAGTTTCAAGGACCTAGAACCCTCTTCTTCTTCTTTTTTTTTTTTTTTTTGAGACAGAGTCTCACTTTGTCACCCTTGGTAGAGTCCTGTGGTATCACAGCTCATAGCAACCTCAAACTCTTGGGTTTAAGCGATTCTCTTGTCTCAGACTCCCAAGTAGCTGGGACTATAGGCGCCTGCCACAATGCCCAGCTATTTTTTATTTACTTTTATTTATTTTATATATTTATTTTTAATTTTACTTTCCTTTTTTTTTTTTTTTTTTTGCAGTTTTTGGCCAGGGCCAGGTTTGAAGCCACCACCTCCAGTATATGGGGCCGGCGCCCTACTCCTTTGAGTCACAGGCGCCGCCGGTATTTATTTATTTTTCTTTTGAGACTGAGTCTCACCCTGTTGCCCTCAGTAGAGTGCCATGTTGTCACAGCCCACAGCAACCTCAAACTTCTGGGCTCTAGTGACTCTTCTGTTTAAGCCTCCCAAGTACATGGACTAAAGGCGACCACCACAATGCCCAGCCATTTTTTATTGCAGTTGTCATTGTTGTTCAGCTGGCCCAGAGTGGGTTAGAACCCACCAACCTTGGTGTATGTGGCCGGTAAGCACCCCAACCACTGTGCTACAGGCACCGAGCCCACCCAGCTATTTTTTAGAGATGGGGTCTTGCTGTGAGCTCAGGCAATCCACCCAGCTTGGCCTCCCAAGTGCTGGGATTACAAGTGCCCACTACCTCTTTTTTTTTCTTCTTTGAGACAGAGTATTAAAATTTTGTTGCCCTCCATAGAGTGCTGTAGCATTATAGCTTACAATAACCTCAAACTCTTGGGCTCAATCAATCCTCTTGCTTCAGTCTCCCAAGTAGCTGGGACTATAGGCACCTGCCACAATGCTCAGCTATTTTTTAGAGACTGTCACTATTGCTCAGGTTCATCTCAAACTCATGAGCTCAAGCAATCCACTTACCTCAGCCTCCCAGGTATTATAGGCATGAGCCACCATGTCCAGCCAAGAACCCACTTATGTTGCAGCATTGACATTCCCCAAATTGGCTCAGCACCTGTGGCTCAAGGGGCTAAGGTGCCAGCCACATACACCTGAGCTGGCAAGTTCGAATCCAGTCCAGGCTCATCAAACAACAATGATGGCTGCAAACAAAAAATACCCAGGCGTTGTGGCGGGCACCTGTAGTCCCAGCTACTGGGGAAGCAGAGGCAGGAGACTCACTTGAGCCCAGGAGTTGGAGGTTGCTGTGAGCTGTGATGCCACAGCACTCTACCCAGGGCAACAGCTTGAGGCTCTGTCAAAAAAAAAAAAAAATTCCCCAAATTAAGAACCAGAGTTGGCTTGGCGCCTGTGGCTCCGTCTCCTGAGGCACCAGCCATGTACACCCAGGGTGGCAGGTTCGAATCCCCAGCCCGGGCCCACCAGACAACAATGATGGCTGCAACCAAAAAAATGGCCGGGCGTTGTGGTGGGCGCCTGTGGTCCCAGCTACTTGGGAGGCAGAGGCAGGAGACTCGCTTGAGCTCAGGAGTTGGAGGTTGCTATGAGCTGTGATGCCATGGCACTCTACCCAGGGAGATAGCTTGAGGTTCTGTCTCAAAAAAAAAAAAAAAAGACATGTCCTGTTCATGAATTGGAGGACTTAATATTGTTAAGATGATGATGCTACCCCAAATAATATACAAATTCAATGTAAAATCCCAACATCATTTTCAGTAGATATAGATAAGTCCATCATAAAATTCATATGAAATTGCAGGGGACCAAAAGTGCAAAAACAATCTTAAAAAAGAATATCAAAATTGGAGGACTTACACATTGGATTTCAAAATGTACTGCAAAGCTATAAGTATACCTTAAATATACATAATAAAAATTTTTAAAGCTACAATTACTACATGCAAAAGAATGAAGTCAGATCCTTATCTTATACAATATATAAAAATTAACTCAAAATGGATCCAAGAGCTAAATATAAGATCTAACTGTGAAGAAAAAAAAGGGAAATTTTAATGTCACTAAATTTAGCAATAATTTCTTCGATACAACACCAAAAGCACAGGCAACAAAAGAAAAAAGTAGATAAGGCTCAGCACCTGTGGCTCAAGCGGCTAAGGCGCCAGCCACATACACGTAAGGTGGCGGGTTCGAATCCCCAGCCCGGGCCTGCCAAACAACAATGATAGCTGCAACCAAAAAATGGCCGGGCGTTGTGGCAGGCACCTGTAGTCCCAGCTACTTGGGAGGCTGAGGCAGGAGACTCGCTTGAGCCCAGGAGTTGGAGGTTGCTGTGAGCTGTGATGCCATGGCACTCTACCCAGGGGGATAGCTTGAGGATCCGTCTAAAAAAAAAGTCAATGGCCTAACCTCTCTTGTATTTGAAAACTGCTGTATCCTGGATGTCCCGACAGTTCAACAAGGAGAAGCTTACATGAATATTGGCAAAAAAAAAAAAAAAATGTTGTTTCTATGTGAAACCATACAAGGGAATACAACGTCAAAGACAAGATAAATATTCTCTATCGTATTAGTGAAGACCTAATACCAAGAATGGGAGACTGATTTAATGGGGTATAAGAAAATATGCTTAGAGCAGCACCTGTGGCTCAAGGAGTAGGATATCAGCCCCAGATGCTGGAGGTGGCAGGTTCAAACCTGGCCCTGGCCAAAAACTGCAACAACAAGGACAACAACAAAAATGTGCTTTCATCTATTCTTTCTACTTGTTTATTCTTATGTTAATCTACAGTCTTATTTCCCTTTTCAGATCTCTTGTTGCTAACCTAGTTCCCTTCCTCCTCACAGCTATCAACTAATGTTTTAATGTATGAAATTTCTAGGAAGTTCCAGAGAGGAGGAATGAAGCAACTCAGGAAACTTTACCGAAAATATGACTTCTTGGTATGCAAATCATTTCGTATTCAAGGATTTGAGAGATTAGCACACCCTTGGAAGAGACTTTTCTTCTATGTCCATAAACCAGACTGACCTGATTAAAGGAACAAGAGGACAATTGACTTTCCTTCTTTTACCTGCTCTCAATATATTGTGGAAAGAAGATCAAGACTTGGCCTAAATGATATTAAACACAATGTCTGTCTCTCAGATTAATTTACAAACCAATTTCTTTCCTATCTATTCATCCTATTTATTGTTATTATACTCATTTTCCCTTCTCCTCCAAAAAGACAGGGATAAAAATACCTGAACTTCATTAGAATACTGAGTGAATGCTGAATAAACCCTTTTCTTATTAATCTACCTTAATTGTGAGTTCATTTTTTAGTAAACTCTTAGGATAAGAGCAAGTTTCCCCTCACCCCTACATATTCATAATTTTACTTATCTCAATATGGTATTACATTTGTAAAACTGGTAATACCAAAGAAGGCTTTTAAGACAGCATGATGCCCATAATTGTCATTGTGAAGGCAAAGCAGCTAAAGAAGAGGCTTACCTCCAACAACTAAGCAGAACTGTTACTGAGCCATTAAAATCATGTTCATGATATCCTAGCTCTTAGTATCCCTAATACTAAGGGTTGGGAAGAATGTGCCCTCTTTCACAGATACATCCTCCATCTTTGGCATATTCTTTTTATAATTCTCATTGCCCTGAATATTTGGTCTTTAAATAATGTAATTGCAAACATACTTATGACCAAAAAGTGTGAGGTTTAATAAAATTCAATGTGTGAAAGCAGATTTTGGAGATCTAGTGAATAGGTTAAAAATGCTAAAAGTGCTGAAACTTCTGTTTTATCTTCCACTGAATCCTGTTTATATCATTTTACTCTCTTCTAGTTATTTCTTCCTCTTTGAATTTTATTTATTCTTTCACTCACAATGATTCTCTTATGAATATGCTAATCAATAAAGGCATAGCTTAGATTTTTTTATAGTTAAATCTCTACAACTCAAATTTTACATCTCAAATTAGAAAAAAAATGCATGCTTCTCTGTCTACACATTTGTGATAAGATACAGGTATGAAAAGCATAGTTTTCTACATCATGTTTATTTCATATATATCTGTTCTTTAGAATATACCACTGTAAAAAAATGTTTCGAAGATTAATGTTCTTTCTCAAATCATAAGAGAGTCCAAGATCTGCTAACTAATATTAAAAATTTTTTAAAAATAATCTATATTTAACATTTCATCAGTGACATTTTCAGCCTAAGTGTTTATATTAACTTTTTTCATGGCAAGTTTATTTTTATGTAGTTATTTACAGAATACCTAATTTATTGTTATAATAATGAATTCAGGCTGTGTCATAATTGAATGTATTACTTAAAATTAGTTAACACTTTTCTAGTAAATTTTAAATTCAGGAATTCACTCAAATATTAACTTGAGGTTATGAAAATAGCCTTGAACATAAAGGCTCAGGCAACTTACAAAAGTGAAATTTTAATGTCTTATATATGAAATAAATTGTATCAGTACAAGGATAGTGTTTTGATTTTCAACAATAAGAAAATAATGTAATAATCATCACTTTATGGACAAAATGAGAAAAAGTTAACACTATATAAATATGTAATCAAGTAAATATTTTGATTATATTTCCTTCTAATAATACAGATATAATCCAACAATTTATTACTCTAAGAAGACACATTAATTATCACTATCTATATAACAATAATTATAATGTACCTTTCGGGAAATATTAATACTTTTCAAAAAATCCCTTAAGACCATGTTTTTAGAATAGGTGCTATACATATTTTGGATCTCGATTTAAGAAATATTTTATTAGAAGAACTTTATTTTAAATTAATAATTTGGTACAAATAATTACAGAAAGGCAAAAACTTTAAGAATAAACACTTTTAGATTCTCATTTGGAACCTTTAATATTCAATACAGTCTTACACCTCACATAATGATGTTTTGGTCAACAATGGACTACATATCGAATAGTGGTCCCATCAAATTATAAGGAAGCTAAAAAATTCCTACCCCTAGTGGTATTATAGCGATCATAACATCATAGCTCAACACAATACACAGTGTTTGTGGGGATTCTGGTGTAAATGAGCCCACTTTGCTGCCAGTTGTATAAAATTATTACACATACTAATATGTACAATACATAATACTTGATCGTGATTAAGTTACTGGCTTATATATTTACTGTAGTATATTTTATTGTTAATTTAGAATGTACTCTTTCTATTTACTAAAAATAAATAAATAAATAAATAAATGTAAACCTGCCTCAGGTAGGTCCTTCAGGAGGCTCTCCAGAAGACAGTACTGATAGTAAAGGAGATGACAGTTCCATGTGTGTAATTGCCCCAGAAGATGTTCCAATGGGGGTGGAACACAGTGGTATTGATGATCCTGTCCTTGTGTAGGCCCAGGCTCACGTGTGTTTTTGCCTTAGTTTTTAACAAAAAAAGTTCAAAAAGTAGAGAATCCAAAAAAAAAAAAGTAAAAATAAAAAGCTTATAGAATAAGGATATAAAGAAAGAAAATATTTTTGTACAGCTTTACAATATGATTGTGTTTATGTAGATGTTATTACAAGAGTGAAAAAATTAAAACAATTAAAAAATTGTGAAGAAAAGTTACAATAGATTAAGATATTACCATAAGTAGAAATTTTTCATTCATTTTAATTGGCAATAATTGTGTATTCATGGGGTACATAAAAATGTCTTGATACATGTATTGTAAAAAGATGAGGATAATCAGCATATCCATCATCTCAAATATTTATCATTTCAATATTTTCCCTCTAGATATTTGAATCTATATATTATTATTAATTATAATCATCTTATAGTGGTACAGAGGTTAGAATTTTTTCTTCCTACATAATTTTATATCCTTTAACAAACCTCTGCCTATCCTTCCCTCTACCCTACCCTTCCATTCTCTAGTATCCTCTGTCTTAGTGGAAATCTGTGTTCCATTTCTCCTCATATTTACCAGCACTTTTATGAGATGAATTTTTTGTTAACTTCCACAAGTGAATAAAAAGATGCAGTATTTAAATTTCTGTCTGGGTTTATTTCACTTAACATAATCTCCTCCAGTTTTATTCATGTTGCTGTGAAGAACAGGATTTCACTCCCACGATTGAATAGTATTCTATTGTATATATGCCATACTTTCTTTATTTTTTCATCTGTTGTTGGATACCTAGGTTGATTCCTTATCCTGGGTATTGTTAACAGTGCTATAATATGTATGCCAGTGCAAATATTTCCTTATTTTATTTTATTTGAGATAGAGAGTCACTCAGTCACCCTGGGTAGAGTGCCATGGCATCATTTTAGCTCACAATCTCAAACTCTTTGTCTTGAGCAATCCTCTTGCCCCACCCTCCCCAGTGGCTGAGATTACAGGAACCTGCTACCATGCCACACTAGTTTTCCTATTTTAATAGAGATGGGGTCTCACTCTTACACACTCTTGAACTCCTGAGCTCAACTAATCCACCCAGCTTGTCTTCCCACAGTGTTAGGATTACTGGCATGAGCCACCATACCTGACCCAAAATCTCTTCTAAACAATGATTTCCTTTCCTGTGGATAAGTTGCCGGTAGTAGGATTGCTAGATCAGAGGATCAGATGGCAGTTATACTTTTACTCTTGTGAGGAATGTCCACCATATTCTTCTTAGTGGTTGCTCTAGTTTATATGTCCATAGTGTATGTGTTCCATTTCTCCTCATATTTCCAGCACTTGTCATTTTTTGTATTTTTGATAATAGCCATCCTAGCTGGAATGAGAATATACCTCATTGTGGTTTTGATTTATATTTCTCTGGTGATTACTGATGTTGAACATTATTTTTTATATATGTTGGTCACTTACATAAATTTAAAAATTTGGCCCTCAAAACCAGTGTTTATAGTCTATGATGGTGTAAGGTAAAGTCTTGGACTTTCACCCCTCACTCACTCACTCACCCAGAGAAACTCCTAGTGCTGCACCCTCCATTTGTGGTAAATGGTCTATGCAGATTACTTTCCTCATCTGAAATACTGTATCTTTACTGTACTTTTTTATATTTTAAATATATAGATACATAAATATTAATCTTAGTGTCACAATATCCTAAATATTCAGAAAAGTAACGTATTCTATAAATTTATAGCCTAAAGATAATAGGCTGTACCAGGTGGACTAGATTATAGCAGACTGTGCTATCCAGGTTTGTGTAGACACTGTATGATGTTTGTACAGTGACACCATCATCTAATGGTATTCCCATCTTAAGCAATGCATGACTGTATTTTAATTATTCTTTTGTTACCTCTTTGTTTTCCTACAATCAGATAACATAGCCTGAGATTATCTAATAACTAACTTGGTGATTTGAGTTTGCATTTCTTTTAAGTCACTGTAATTTCTTGACCAATATATGAATAATTTGTGTCTCTCTTACATATTTTTTAAAAGTATCACTATGTCACAAACTATTTATAAGATTTGGAAGTATAATTTCCCTTAATCTTCATCACAAGGAAGGGTGTAAGTGGGTGATTATGAAGGTTTTGATATATGCAAAAATCAATAAATGTAAAATCTGCATGGATGGAAACTATAGAGGCCTTCCCAGCAGCTCTGAGAAACTGTGTAAGTTGAAACCTGCATGAGTGAATTGCAAATTAATTAGTTTACAATGTGTAAATAAAAGAATTAAATCTCAGATTTTAATTTCCTTGGTATGTGGTGTTCTATCCGTGAAATAGGCAGAGATGGAGTAAAATTTCCCAGATGCTGTCTACTGTCTCCCTGTGTTTAGTCCTCTCAGCCAGCAATCAGTTAGCAACCTTGGCTTCTGCCATCACTCTTTCCCTTTCCTTTAAGCAGAAAGGAAGAGGCAAAAATAAGTGAAGGAAGAAATTAATTAAAATAAAACTGTAACCCTCTCATATATTATATTTTCCTCTTCCACATCAACTTTATTATAGAAATTCAAATACTTACATGGGCCAGATAAGTACATTTAAAGTGAGACACCTATGTGCTGACAGTGATGAAACAGAGCATAGTCCAGATAATCTCCAGCAGGGGGCTGTAACCCTGTTTGGGGTTGTCTGAAG
The DNA here is from genome assembly GCA_963574575.1 of Galagoides demidoff. Lineage (NCBI taxonomy): Eukaryota > Metazoa > Chordata > Mammalia > Primates > Galagidae > Galagoides > Galagoides demidoff. The sequence continues at coordinate 35,490 of CAUYQV010019424.1, read as the reverse complement.
TATTACCAAAGCCACTCAAGTAACCAAAAACACTTGTTAGACTTTGAAATTTGAAAGATGAGGTAATTACAAAGTAAATGTCATATTTTATAAAAGTCCATTTTTATTTCATAGGACTTTACTGCTTTATTGCACCTTTAATTATATAATTATTTATTTGAGTAATTTTATGGATCTCATAGAAGAGTATAATTTCTGTAAGTGAAATAATTTTATCATTTACCTTTATTAGATAAAGATATCTAATAAAGCACTCACTATATTGTCTGGCATGCCAGACTCGTGTCAGTTAACAATTTATTTTCTTCCAGGCACAGTGTCTTGTGCCTGTAATCCTAGCACTCTGGGAGGCCAAGAGCACCTGTAGTTGCAATGACTCATATGGGTTTAAAAACATATCTAGGATATGAAATTTGACAATGAATTACATGTTAAAAATGATATCGTGGCAGAAAAGAAAAGTCAATAATATATATTATCTCTTAAAATACTTTTTCTCTCTTTATATATTACTTTCATAGATGTGATGTTATATAACCTGACATGTTTATACCCTATAACCCAAACACACAGTAACCATTTTATCAAAGTAAGAATCTAAATATCCACAGAAATTAAGAGAACACACATGTATCAAACTGTTGTATGTTGAACATTTCTAACCTGAAAACCTTAAATCCAAAATGCTCTCAAATACGAAACTTCTTGGGTACTGATAATACTCCACAAGCAGAGAATTTCACACCTGGCCTCCTGTGATGGGTGGTGGTCAAATTGCACAATTCAGGATTTAGTCCATGTTTCTAAGAACTTTGCAGTTCACTTCAGCTGTAATCTATCTTTTCCATGTACTCCCATGAGGGGGTAATAAAATGCCACGTGGACAAGCTGAATGCACCAGTGGTAGTTTCTCCATAATAACCCATATGGGCACAAGAGTGCATGGATTGCTCAGTGTGTTTTTTTCCTTTATTCTCTGCTCTCTGGAGTAAAGAAATTATTGAAAATGTTGGAAAGGCTCACAGATACCTCCATGGTTAAGAGCAATTAGAAAAAGAGAAAGGATTTATGTTTATCTTTAGCTTGATTAATAGTCAAATTGTTGGAAAAATTGAACAGTGGTATAAGTAGGAAGCTTCTTACGGAAGAGTACAGGGTAACAATGACCATAATATATCACCTGTAGTAGCAGAAGGGCAAACTATTGAAGTTTTGTGCTGAAAGTGATCAACAGATGATAATTAAAAGTAGAAAAACTGTCCCTGATAACTGTAAGGCAAAAATATCAGGTAATTTACAAATAAAATCCGTCAGGCTAACTGCAGAATTCTGAACTGAGACCTTCCAAGTTAGAAGGGGTCAGATTCCAATCTTCAGTCTTCTTAAACAGAGCAATGGTCAGCCTAGAATTTTGTATCCTGCAAAACTAAGTTTTTTACATGATGGATAAATAAAGATGTTTTTAGACAACCAAATAATGAAGGAATTTATAACGGCCAGAACTTCCTTGCAAGAAGTACTATTATCTGCCATTACACAGCATAGTGGACACACACCAATGTAAAACCACCAAAAATCTAAACCTCAGAGCACACCAACAACAGTTAAGCTGAATCAAATCAAAGACTCAATACCTTTCACAAAATCCACAAAGAAAATAAAATACCCTGGAGGGTATTTAACCATAGACATGAAAGATCTCTACAAAGAGAACTACAATTGCCGAGGAAGAAAATTGCACATGATGTGAACCATCGTGAAGATATATCATGCTTATGGATTGACAAAACACCTTGTTAAAATGTCATACTACCCAAAGTGATTTACAGGTTCAGTGCAATCCCCACTAAAACACCAACGTTATTGTCCACAGATCTAGAAAAAAGTAATTTCATGCTCATTTTGAACGAAAAGAGCTCCAACAGCCAAAGCAACTTTCCACATAATGAACAGAGTTAGAGGTGTCACATTACAAAACTTTAAGCTTTTTCTAAGGACACAGTAACTGAAATAGTGTGGTAATGGCACAAAACTAGAAACATAGATTAATGGAACAGAACAGAGAACCCAGATATAAAACCAACTACATATTGCCATTTGATCTTAAACAAAGTAGATAACACGATGCACTGGGGAAAAGACTCCTATTCAGTAAATGGTGCTGGGAAAATTGGATAGCCACGTGTAGAAGATTAAAACAGGATCCATGTCTCTCACCACTTACAAAAATTAATTCAGAATGGATAACAGACTTAAACCCAAGGCAAGAAAACATAAAAATTGTAGAGGAAAACATTGGAAAAACTCTTCTAGATAACAGTGCTAGGTTAATTCTAGGCAAAGAATTTATGAAGAAGACCTCAATGGCAATCACAGTATCAACACAAATAAATAAATGGGACTTGACTAAATTAAAAATCTTCTGCACAGCCAAGGAAGCAATCAACAGAGCATACACCCTACAGAATGGGGGAAAATATTCTCATGCTGTACATCTGATAAAAAAACTACTAACTAGAATCTATAAATAACTCAAGGAAAATAGCAAGAAAAACATTGAGAAAAAGTTATTAATAAGTGAGCAAAAGATATGAACAGAAGCTTTTCAAAAGAAGAAAAATTAATAGCAAATTAACATATGAGAAAATACTGCAAATCACTAATCATCAAGAAAATGCAAATTAAACCCCAAATGAGATATCACTTAATACCAGTGAGAATAGCTTTCATCAAAAAGTCCCAAAACCACAGATGCTAGTGGGCATGCAGAGAGTAAGGAACACTTATATACTGTTGGTGGGACTGCAAACTAGTGCAACTTCTGTGGAAAATAATATGGCAATTCCTTAAAAAAATAAAAGTAGACCTACTATTTGATCCAGTAGTCCCACTACTGGGTATTTCTCAAATCCAAAAAAAAAAAAAAAAAAAAATTCATTTTATCAAAATCAAAAAGACACGGCTCGGCGCCTGTGGCTCAATCGGCTAAGGAGCCAACCACGTACACCTAAGGTGGCGGGTTCAAATCCCCAGCCCGGGTCCGCCAAACAACAATGATGGCTGCAACCAAAAAATGGCCAGGCGTTGTGGCCGGCCCTGTGGTCCCAGCTACTTGGGAGGCAGAGGCAGGAGACTCACTTGAGCCCAGGAGTTGGAGGTTGCTATGAGCTGTGATGCCATGGCACTCTACCCAGGGGGATAGCTTGAGGATCCATCTCAAAAAAAAAAAAAAAAAAATCAAAAAGACACTTGCACCCAAATGCTTATTGCAGCACTAGTCACAATCACAAAGATGTGGAGTCAACCCAAGTGGTTAATTCACCAGTTTTTGATTTTTTTAATAAAATATGGCATGTGTATACCATGGAATACTACTCAGCCATAAAAATAGTGAATTAATACCATTGCAGCAACCTTAATGGAGGGAGACTATTTTCCTAAGTGAAATATTGCAAGAAGGGAAAGATAAACTCACTACCAAGTTGGAATTTACTGATCCACCTGTGCTCAGGTGCACAGATTGAAGTAAAAGTCAATAGAAATGAACTAGGTGGGAGAGGATGGAGGGGACAGGTGAAATTATGTTTCATGGATACAATATATACTAAAGAGAAGATGGACAAACTAACTTTGACTCAAGTGTTACAAAAGCAATCCACTTAACCACAACATCTGTATCCATGTAGTATTCTGAAATACAAAACAAACAAGCAAACCAAAAAGCAGCATCATAGGTGGAAACTGAAAGCCTGATGTGGTTTGTTGTTACTGTTATTTAACAGCTGATGCAGGCATTCTGGAGACCCTACTAGGCTGCTTCAGTTACTCCCAACATATTATTTTTTTGCTTCTTTTGTGTGACATATTTTATACAAGTAAGTACTTGCGTGTGAATAAGTGTGAGGAAATGATTACTTATCAGTAGCATATAAATTCAGTCAGGAATAATGGTAATGTCAAAAATACCCAGATAGTTCACACACTGACTGAGAATATCTTTAATTTCTGATGATCCTAGGTACAAACTCTGTTTCTACAAAAAAAAAATTACTTTAAAATATTGTATAGGATTACCTTCAGACTATGTCTGTAATGTGTATATTAAACGTAAAATAATTGTTTTATACCTAAATATTTCAAAATTTTAAAAAAATTCAGAAAATCTAATGCAAATCTGATTCTAAGCATTTCAGATAAGGCATATTTTGTCTGTCTATACAATTGCCAATTAAGAGAGAAAGTGGACCAGTAATAAAAGCTGATAGAAGCATAAAAATCTTATTTCACCAAGGATAATAAAACTAATAAAAGAATAAAATCGAGATATTACTGTGCTAATCCATGGTTGTGCCATTACTGGACTCTCAGGAGTGTTTGACAATGTCTCCAAGGAATTTCTTCTGTAATACTCATAAAAGGCTATTGAGAGAACTTCAGCTTAGTTACAGTGGAGCTAACATAGGAGATATGCAAGACATTAGAAGGGTGTAAGTGTTATGTATTGTTTGGTTCTGTGTCACCAATGTTTAATTTTATGAAAGAAGAAAATGGAAAAAGTGCACATGATGACATCTTTTAGGCTAATGCATTGCCAAAATGTGAAAGGAGGTTGGTTATTGCTAATCCTATCGAGAGGGAAAAATATCTTACTATGTTATATGTATTTACTATGATTTACATTCATCTTGATACCGGATTTTGATACTGGATTTCCAGGCTCTTGGTCTCGGCTGTTTGAAGAACGAAGCAACGGACCACAGGATCAGCAGTAGGTTAGGTTTTATTCAACAAGTGTTATAGCTCTCACAAAGAACCAAACCTCCTTGCAGAGCAGGATAAGCAGTAAAGTGTTACAGCTCTTGCTCTCCTGTTCTCTCTCTCTCAGGTCTGTGCAGGTCTATGCTTGGGCTCTCTGCTTAGGGGCTTATACAGGGGCAATTGTCCAATAACCTTTTGGGTCTTGAAAACAGACCAATCAGGAGCAGGTTTTGAAAATAGACCAATCAGGGATGAACTGGAGGAATTTCCAGAAGTCCTTGTGAGGAGACAGCAGGCGCCAGTGTCTTCCCCCACTTGTGTCTGCTTCCTTTGGCTACTGGAGCCTCCGTTGGGGGAGGGAAGTTCCCCTTGCTTGCCTACGCTCCAGCCTGCTGGTTCTTCTGCCAGCTGCCAACACCAACACTGCCAAGATGGAGGCGGCAGGTCCTCCAGCCCCACTCAGCTAAGCTGCCTGGGGCACCACCTGTCTGGTATCAATCTCACATTCCAGTTTTTGTCCTAACTTAATGTATGTATGGATGTAGGAATATGCATACACACACTGAACATACTGAAGATAGATAGATAGGTCACTTGATCCGAGAAATGTAAGATTTGAAAGGAAAGTAAAATTAAGATTTACTGGGTCTGTGATCAATGCCAGTCAACATAATAGAGATTACATACTTTAAAAAATAATTTCCATATCACTTATGAGCTATGGTACTATTATTACTCCTATTATAGAGACAAAAACCTGATTCAGTTTTATTAAGCAAGAAAAAATTGCCAGGAAGTGGTTAAGTTTTATTTACAGTAAAATTGGTGTTTTCTCTAGAGGCCACAATTCATCTAACATATTATAGTGTATTAAGTTGGGAAAATCAAAAACTGTTAGGAGGTGATAAGAGTCCTGTGCTGAAACCAAATCCCATAACTTATTAATTTGTTTTCCCACATTTGCCTATGTTTTCTGAACCTATTTGCTTATCTGAAAAAAGAGATAAGTTAATACTAGTCTTGTAAAAGTGATTCTACGTTCCACACAAAGTTAACAAAAAACACAATAGCTTCATGTAGCAGATTAAAAATGAAATGATAGCCACTGTTTAATTATTTTATATTATTTATGTACACCTCTTGTTAACACTTAGTTTTTTTCCACAGGAAAGAAATGCAAGTTTTAATAAAAAAAAATTGGTTAATGTCCTTAATCAATGTCTTATAAAGTTATTTTTAACTTTTATAAATATGTAGCTTTTTTTCTACATTTTATTAAGTATTAGTTATAATCATGCATATATATCAATACCTTTCTTTTTGGTAACAAAGACCCCATTCTTGGCAAATGAAAGCACCCCCAGAAAAAGAGGAAAACTAAAAAAGTAAGGTGAGGGGTGATGCCTGTGGTTCAAGGAAGTAGGGTGCCTGCCCCATCAACCAGAGATGGTGGGTCCAAACCCAGCCCCAGTCAAAAAGTGCAAAAAAAAAAAAAAAAATAGCTGTGAGTTGGAACAAAGAGAAGTCAGCTAGTTTACATTTAAGTTAGCCATTGCTAGCAAGCTTCTTGCCTTTTCTGAAATTCTAGCCTGTTGGGGATACAGCTTTCAAACACCCTGCTGGCTCTGTGAGCACTCTGAGGAGAGTAATGGTCATGGAAGAGGCTATAACAAGTGCTAAGAAAAGATACATCTTCTGGGGCATTTCCTTCCCATTAAACAAGCAAAGCAGAAGCAGATTGACCATTGTGGAGATTTACATTTACAGGGCAGAGACCAAGGGAGTAGTTGGAGCTCTGAGATATGGGCAGAAGAGCTTATATCCCTTATAGCAGAGGAAAATCCTTTGTGGTGGTGATGGGAGGAAAATGCCTTAGAGGAGATTAAGCTCCTGGTATTTTACTCCACAGAGAACTAGTGGAGCTTAACACCTTCCTAGAAATCTGTGTGTGACCTCAAGCAGGAGGCTCTCCCAATACAAATCTCAGATTTAAGACTACTGAAGGCCACCCTTAAGGTTAATAATAATAATAATAATAGCTCCCACTTTTAGTTCTACTCTGCCTCTTGTGTTTCTTTACCATCACTTATAACTCTATATTTCTTCAGTCGATCACTGCCAGTTCCCACAGGTCTCAGAGGGTGATGCTTTTGGGGCAGGACCCCAACAAACATAAATAATACAGAAAAGGTAAATACAGAATTAAAATGGGATTTTATGTCTTAAATGCAGTTCAAATTATTATTAATTGTTTTTGTTTTTGTTATTGGTACTGCTAGAAATCTAATAAGTTCAACTCAACTACATAAATACTCTTTCCATTATTGTTGATTTTCAACTAAATACTATATTCAATTTAATGTAAAAGTGATAAATTTTTAATACTCCCAGAATCCATGAATAAGCATTATGGTCAAAAAAATCCAAGTCTTTCCTGGTAGACACAGATGACAGCTGAACTGGCCAAAAGCTTATGTATGGTAACGAATGTACTTTGCATTAAAGGGATTACCAAACTGAACGGCAAAGGTTTTCTGTGGAAGCCTTTCTTTGATCAAGGCAAATGTATGCTATTCTTGACAACATATTAAAAATAAGGCAAAATGGAATCTCAATTTTTTTTATAACTTTCATTGGTTTGTATAGGCTTATGAGAGCCATGACAGATGAAATCCAGGTGTACCCTGTCTGTATCAAAGAAATGACGGAGTAAAGAAGAAACAAAAATTCCTACTGTCTTGCAACCAATATAATTCACTGTTATTCAGTGCCTTTGATTATGTCACTTCAATGAGGTAAAAGTCAATTTGACTAAATTACCATAGGCAGACTAATAAAAAGCACAGCTTTAATTAATCAAGTTTTCAAATTTAAAAAAAAGGATAGTTGTTAGTTTCAATTTCTAAAAAGACTTTTAGAAACCCACATAATTTAATTAGGCCATGATTTTTACAGAGAAAACAAGATGCTTTCATTTTTACATAAAAGAATAAAAAATTACTTCTATAAATTCATTACTAATTATCCAGATTGGGGCAGATTAGAGACTTGGATTAGAAAGGAAAGATAATATGGTAAGATCAAAAGGAACAAGCAAAAAAAAAAAGTCATAGAATAGGAAAGATATTAAAGATTTAAGGAGCATATCCTAGCTATGATAGAGATTGGGAATATAGTTGAGGAAAATACATTGTAGATTCAAACACTTTGGAAAATAACCTCAGAAGAAAGCTTGATGTGGTAGATTATAGAACTGGGCAGGGTTTAGAGATTTTTTAATATCCACTGTAGGAGATATTTACACAAAGGAACCCAATAGATAATTATTAAAACTTGTACTTCATTCATTCTCATGAATTAATAGTTTTTTAGACCATATTGCCTCAGTCTTTTCATTTCTCACCTCCCCATCGTTTCCTCACCATCCAACACAGATATCACGTATCTTGCATGATGTGTTCCTCAGGTGGGTTAGTTACCCCCCTTTTGCTGATATAACACATTTTTCAACTATTTGTTGCTGAATTTACATTTATTCCTAGTCTGATAGTCCTCATTTGGGAAGGATCAATAAGCATTTTATTCATTTATGGGTAGACATTTTTTTATGGTATCTCATATGTAAAAGTTATTATTTGAAATGTTTGTTTTAATATATGATTAAATTAATAAGTAAAATGCTTTTACTTTGGTGAATTTTAGTTTGTGCTGTCAAAGTTATTACCACACATATTCAACTGGTAACATTTCACAAGGAAGTTATAAGGAAAATCCAGCATGATTGAGTAATAAACGCTTTTTAATTCTTTAATTTTTTTCTGGGGATTAAAAATATTATTTTATTTTTTACATTATCATTGGTAAATTTTAATTTTTTGGTAAAAATTACTACTAATTTTAACCCATATGTAGACCCATGTAGCAACCAAAAACAAACAAACAAAAAAATTAGATGCAGAATAGTTGGCAACTCCAAACCTCCCTCCTGATCACTCTGTGATCATATCCTCCTCCCACCTTTATTTTCTGGCAATCACTAATTTGTTCTCCATTACTCTAATTTGGTTTGCTGTCCAGAATTTTATGCAAATGAAGTAAAATATTCTATAATGTTTTCAGCTTTGTTTCTTTTACTCAGCATAATGTATCAACAATGGGTCTTTATTATATTGATGGGCTGTCGTTCATTGCATGAATACACAGGTTTTTACTCATTTCTCCACTGAAGGATATTTGGATGCTTTCAATGTCCCTCTATCACTAAAAGAACTGCTGTAAACACTCCTGGACAGGCTGTGTGTGTTTCATCAATCTTAATGGTAGAACTTTTTTTTTCTTTTCTCTGAACCTTTGTGTAAAGTCTTATTTTTGAGTCATAGCTCTTCTTAAAGACCAGAAATTGTTCTACTGGCACAGTTTTTATTTGTCAAATTATTGTTTTTTTGTTTATATCTGCTGCATGCAGACAATACCTAAATACTTTGTCTTGTGTACCGCTGTATCACTGATGGTTGAGAAAGTGCCTGGAACTGAAAGGGTACTCAGAAAATCTTAACCATATAAATGAATATGAGAGAAAAAGAGAGAGAGAGAGAGAGCTGATAGAAGAGAAAAAGAGAGAGATCTTAAACTTCATCTCATTGCAGGCAAGAGCTGCTATAGACAGTGTACATTAGGTTTTCTAGAAAGTAGAAAGACAGTGTACACATTTTCTAGAAAGAAATGAAATTATAGCTTTATTTTAGAGTAAATATTCACTGATGTCAAAACATATCAAATATACAGAAGATTAGTTGGGAGTTTAGGATTCAAGTAAAAGTAAATCAGCATAGCTGAAAAAAAGAATTTATTTGCCTAAGTTTTGAGACACTAGGAAAACAAAACAGCAGCCTACATATATCAAAATTTAGCTGTTAAGAGGCAGCACCTGTGGCTCAGTGGGTAAGGTGCTGGCCCCATATACCAAGTGTGGCAGATTCGAACCTGGCCCTGGCCAGCTGAAACAGCAGTGGCAACTTGAACAAAAAATAGCCAGGCATTGTGTTGGGCACCTATAGTCCCAGCTACTTGGGAGGCTGAGGCAAGAGAATCACGTAAGCCCAAGAGTTGGAGGTTGCTGTGAGCTGTGATGATACAGCACTCTACCAAGGGTGACATAGTGAAACTCTGTCTCAAAAAACAAAAACTTAAAATTAGCTGCTGAACAATTTTTACTTCTATCTACATGTTTTTTACTACATTAGTATGTGCATGTGTTCATATATATTATACAATGTATATAATTTGCAGGGTAGTTTAGGACTATCAAATTATTGTCCAATTAACACAGCAGATAAATGGGGAAAAATGTCATTGCTTTTACATCAAAAAGGTAAGAGTTTATTTGAACAGTAATAATAACAAGGCATTCCAATGATTTTTTAAAATATAAAGAGTGATTAATGTTTATTTTAAGAGGAAACAAATAAACAAATAATCCCACAATTAAAGAATGTATTTTAAAATGATATCTACATCATGTGTATTATCACAGTGTTTCAGAAGGGGTGAAATTTATTGTCTATCTAAGTAGCCCGAAGAAGGACAGTGTTTCAGGGGTTCATCACTACTGAGCAGCTTTCTGCTAACTTTGTTCTAATTTTTAAAAATAATTATTGTTTGCTAAATTGTGGGATACATGATAAATGGTTTTAGTTAAATTAGTTTTAAGAAATCAGAAAAGAGCATGCTTTTTAATTTCATCAAGATCTAAGTTTAATTTTCTACCCAGTCAAAGAAATATGTTAATTAGGCAAACTTCCCCCTCCCCCTTGGAAATACAATTTAAAGAGCAGTATCTATCACCTGTGGTTCATTGTTTTTCCAGATTTAATACCAGGATGTGCTCCTAGTTTTAAACTTCTTCGGTCCCCTTGAAGGTACGAATCTTTTTCAGTATCATCATTCCTGTGTCTTCAGGTATTTATCAGAAGCTTATTGAAAATGCAAATATAGCAATGCAAATGTAATTGAAATATCCATGACCTCAAAGTAGGAAGATGGGTCCTTCTCATCCATGAAATATCATAATGGGCTGATATGCTGTCTTTCTCAGGAAACAAATTTTCTTTTTGGCATGATCAATAACACTCAGAGTGGAAATTTCAGGCCTTCTAAATTTCACCACTGACACAACCTGGTATGAGTGAAACATTATTAGGAAACAAAAAAGCTTATGAGCTCTCAGTAATCAATCAATAAGCATTTATAACTATTATCATTTGCGTATTACTCTGTGCGCTGCTGTAGTGGAGAGAAAATCTAAGCTGTACTTCCTCTCCCGAAGGCAACTTCAATTTAGTGCTATTTATTTTGCCACAGTGATTGAATGAGCAAAATTATTCAGCTGAACTCTTTCTGTTTAATATTCTCAATGAATGTCCTTGGATACCGTCAGCTTTAATTTAGTTGTTTCTCAAGAAGTGCTAGTCAATCTAGTATTCTAATTATCATCTCTTATTCATATTCTATGAATCATTTTTAAAATATATCTATGAATTTCACCTTCCTTTACTATCCCCAACTCTATTTTCATATTTAATATCTTTCATTATTCAATGGATGCATTTATTAATCACCTATTTACATACATCTCTCTGAGCTCCAGGACAATCTCTTTCCCAAGTTTTACAGTTCAGTGTCTTAGTATAATCTTTGATTCCTAATCATTGAAATGTGCACATTTAAATTATTTCTATAAGCTCTTAGACAACTAATTTTCATTACCAGTTATTACTTACTAAAAATTTTGTCAGGATTTACTCTCTCTAGAGTTTCAGATAACTCTAAAAATTTAACTCCCCTAATTTTTCTATTTTTAGAAAATATATGTGAAAGATGCTACTTCCTATAGTTATCTGATTTTTATCTATAATTTCAATTTGTGAAAAAAATCTGCCTGATATTCTCTATACATGATCATCATCAAGATAGCTTATATGTCATCAAGATAGCTTTTACCACTGTCTCCTTCCTAAATGTGTGTTTAGCTCTACTTTGGATAGCTTCACAGCAAAACAAGATAACATAACCTTCTTCCTTTATTTCTGTCTTCTTTTCTCAGACATTAATTTGTATCTCTGACTTTATTATTTATTTCCTTTGTTTATCTATTGCCCAAATTATTGCAAAAATCTGCATATTTGCTTTTCCTCTTAATTTTCACTTTACTATCAACTCCATTCTTTTTCCTAATCACTCTTAATTTTAAGATTTTAGTGCTAAAATAATTTGGTCGTGGACGAGATATAGAAAAATAAATGCCTACAAAGGTATTTTTGGGTGAAGAAAATATTTTGTTGGACTCGGCACCTGTGGCTCAAGCAGCTAAGGCGCCAGCCACATACACCTAAGGTGGCTGGTTCGAATCCAGGCCGCCAAACAACAATGACAGCTGCAACCAAAAAATAGCCAGGTGTTGTCACGGGCTCCATTGCGGACATTGTTGCAGGCACCTGTGGTCCCAGCTACCTGGGAGGCTGGGAGGCGGAGGCAGAAGACTTTCTTGAGCCCAGGAGTTAGAGGTTGTTGTGAGCTGGGATGCCACAGCATTCTACCCAGGGGGACAGCTTAAGGCTCAGTCTCAAAAAAAAAAAAAAAAAAGAAAAGAAAATATTTTGTTGGGAAGAATTACTAAATTGTTTTGGTAGAATTTACTTCAGTGCAATTTATTTTATTTATTTATTTATTTATTTAATTTTTTTTTTTTTGAGATAGAGTTTCAAGCTGTCACCATCAGTAGAGTGCTATAGCGTCACAGCTCACAGCAACCTCAAACTCTTGGGCTTAAGCGATTCTCTTGCCTCAGCTTTGCATGTAGCTGGGACTACAGGTGTCCACCACAACACCTGACTATTTTTTTGTTGCAGTTGTAATTGTTGTTTAGCTGGTCTGGGTCTGATTCGAACCTGCCAGCCTGGGTGTAAGTGGCCAGCACTTATTAGTATTATTAAAAGTTCAGTGATTCCCTCTCTTTGGTAAACAGACTTCTCCTTTCATCAATCCATTAGCAAAAAAAAAAAAAAAAGAATATTTCTTTTCTCTTTTATAGACTCTGTGTTTAGACAGTCGCATTTGATTTTATACTGTCTTTGTCCCGGAATGCAGTGTTAAATTTTGTGTTGTATGGTTTGTGGGAGCAACAAGGAATGAGGTGGATTAAAGTGGGTTATCACAAGTGCTGAGCCAATTGGATCAATAGTGATCTGATGTCAAAGGTGTAGTATGACATTAGAAATCGAGTTGGCAATCCTGAACTGGGACCACTAAGGAGTTTGAATGCTGCTTACTTATATAATCCAAAACAATGGCACACGTATGTCTTTGGAGAGACAAAAGAGGAAGACTTAGCACTTCTACCTTGAGATTTTAAGCAATCATTTGAAGTTTACATGACACAATATACATTTTGATGGATAAGGGTTGCTATTGCATTGCTTGTTAATTGGAAGGAATCTAGGAGAAACTTATATGTTTAGCTATTAGGCCTATATTCTTGTGTGAAGTAATTGTTCAAGCCATAGATCATGTACCTACACACGTGCACACACACACAGACACACAGAGAGAGACACACAACACAGAGAGATTCACATGTATTTATCTAACTTTAAATTGTGATTACTTATATTTTGTCATTGTAAATATCTTCTCTCAGTCATAGCTTGTCTTTTTAATTTTCTTAATTATTTCTTTTGATGACCAGAAATTTTAAAATGTAATTAGATCCAAATGTTTCAGTATTTTCTTTTAGGTTTAATCCGTACTGTGACCTGGTTGAGAAATCCCAAAGTGAAGATCTTCTCCTTAATTTTCATTGAGAAGCTTTATGTGTTTGCATCTATATTTAATTTTATGAATTTTCAGAAATTATTATTTATGGTATGATGTTAAAATTCAAGTTTTGTCTAATATGAATATCAAATTTCTCTGGCATAACTTGTACAAATAAGCTGATATGGCACATAGAAGTGAGTCTATTTCTAGACTCTATTTTGTTCCTGTAGTGTTTATTCAATTTTTGCCTAATACTACATTGTCTAAAATATTCCAACTTTACAGTCTTTAAGTACAGTAATGCAAGTTCTCTGACTTGGTCTTTTTCAAGATTGACTTTCTCTTTTAGTCCCTTAGGTCTGCTTGAAATTGCCACAAAAAATAAAAATACAACCAGACAAACAAACTTTTAAAAACTAAAAGTTTCAGCAACGTAAAATATCACTATAGCCACCAAACTGCTCAGTTATAAAGTTAGTAATTAAATAGTTTTGATACAGGGTCAGTGCACCTGGGCTTGGTCAGCGCCTGCTACAGGGAGGACCAGACGCCCCTTCTGCATCTCCGCCCGGGGTGTTGGTGCAGCCGCAGAAGGGAAGCAGAGCTGGAGAACCAAGTGCCACAGAGAGGACGAGCTCAGTGCAAGCCGGAATCCCTAGTTGAGGGAGACAAGGGAGCAGCCCGTGCTACTGCTGTGCCAAACCCAGAACCACCCTTGGACCTGGAGAGCCCTTCTCTGGCTGCACTACTCCCCTGTGAGCATTTCACTGTCCCAAGGGTGACATAGGGTTCTCCCACTCAAGGATGAACAGGGACTCCTCATTCCTAGGCCTGGACAATCCATGAATGGACTGTATCCATTCATTAATGCGTTCATTCACCTTGCCCCTAGAAGAAGGGACTGCATCCATTTATGGATACACGCATTAATTTTACCCCAGCAGAAGGGACTGTATCCATTCATTTGTTACAGAGTCTGGGCAAAATGTAACAACAAAGGACTCATGTGATTATAGACACCCCTAGACAAGTACCCAGGCAGAGAGATTTTCTGACTTAAATCTTTCCATCTGCCAGGACCTTTGGTGCTTTCTTTATATTCTTTTCTCTAAAATAAATCCTGTCTTACAAGCTCTGATCTGTGGTCTGGATTTGTTCTTCCAATCCCTAAGACCAAGGACTTACTGAAGAAGAAATTCTGGTAGCAGTTTCATTTAGAAAGACAATAAATAACTTTTCAAATTGACTTAAGGAAAGGGAGGCTGAGAGGGTTATAGAAGAAGGAACACAAAAAGGTAAATTACAACAACAATAATCCACAGATATTAATGCAGGACCTTTAAGTAAAAAAAAGGAGGCAGGAGGGGCGGCGTCTGTGGCTCAAAAAAGTAGGGAGCCAGCCCCATATGCCAGAGGTGGTGGGTTCAAACCCAGCCTCGGCCAAAAACTGAAAAAAAAAAAAAAAGAAGAAGAAGAAGGCAGGAAAATATCTAGAAAATATAATTACAAGTAAAAATAAGTTTCAAATAAGATGAGAGCATGAATATGTATAGACGCTACTCACAATGTATAATAGATGTCAAAGTATATTAATACTGCAGATGTTCAAAAATAATATTTTAAATTTGTGATTAAAGTTGCAAGAATAAAATGATATAATAAATAAAAGCAAGAGTAATAATAATAGAATAATGAAGCAAAAAAGAAATATGAAAAAAGTTATTTTATTCTTTAAAAAACATTGAGGTTTGTGATACATATTACAATGATATAACTTTTACTTTATAAAAATGGAATTCAGACAATGCTATAAATCATTTTTTTCACCATCTTTTAAAAGTAGGTAAATTGATGGTACATTCCTATTTGAAGTATAATGGATTTTCAAGTGTAGTCAAACAAGAGATTAGATACTATTTTAATTAAATTAATGAACTATTTATTCTAGAAAAACAAAAATAATTTAACCAAACACTATAGAACCATGGGAATCTAAAATAAAAGTTTATAACGTGTAGAGTAGGATGAATAATTTGAATAAAGATATTTTAAGTGGAAGCTAGGAATTAAAATTAAAGCTTCTCAAAATTTATTTAAAGTATTAAAGCAAACTGAATATGCACAGAAGTATGTGTTTGTATAAGCACTGTAAAAGGACATAAATATTCATTAACAGAAAGTGTTGAGGCATCGTTCTGTACTTAGATTATGCTTATTCAATCTCACCATGCTTCTAATTATTCTTCATTTAACTACTTGAGTCTCAGAGTCTTTCTGATATAAAGAAAAAAAATGCAGCTTGAGGCAAAAACTGAATGCTCAAATGCCTTCTAATTCACACACCTGGATATACTTTCTCAACTCATAGAGCACTTCTGTGAATTACCACTATATCAGGGAAATGAGGTGAAAAACTAAGCTCACTTTATGTCAGGCATCCTCTTCCAGGGAACATTAGGACCTCGACAATGATATCCTCTAATTCTTCATTTATCATATTCACCAAAAACACAACACACCTTTCCCTGTATATTTTCGGAACAAAATCACAAACTTTACCCCTGAAAACACCATCATATTAAGAACTGTGCCTGAGAAGAGCTCTTAGCATTGTTTTATTTGCTTACTTAAAAATCTAATAATATGAATATTAATTATCTATATAACATCTTTATATGTAAAAGAGATCATTTCTCAAATCACTTATTTTCCAAACTAATTATCATCAAATAAAATCATGCTTCATGACTTTCTAAGGAAAGCAGAGATATATTCAACACATAAGCTCAGAGGACTGTCACTACTTGTAAATGAATGCTGATATAAAAATCAACTTACGTTGGCCTGTCCGTGTCCTGTTTGTCAATGCTTCAAGGTTTTCCTATAAATTTCTAATCCTCTTGTGTCCCCTCTCTTATGCTTTTGTAATTCCACACATTTTTATTTAATAAAAAATGGAATTAGGGAAACATGATTTTCTTTCTGTTTATGTCTGTGGAATAATAAATATATGCATATATATATAATTTTTTAAATTTTAGCATGTTGGTATTATCCTATTTTCCAGAAGCCAAAGTTTCTAAAAGGTGAGATCATCGCCATGTGGGAAAGGAGTGAACACTTTTGCTCAGTGACTATAGCCATAGTAGTGAAAGAGAAAGATAAATGTTGACATTATAGGAACTATTGCTTTGATTATTTAATTCTAGTTATATATGGGTGACAGTAAAAGTAATTTCACTTTCATATTCTAATAATATGAACATTAATTATCTATATAATATCTTTATATGTATAACTTTCTAAATTTTACTTTTAATGAAGATTTAAAGGTAAGTTGTGAACTAGTTCATTTTCCTAGAAAATGATTGAGAGTTTTAAGTATATTTTTTGCAGGTATCATTGTGTCTAGAGTTATGAATATTTTAAGAATATTAAGAGAGAAATTTCAAATACGTTTCAATAATTAAAATAAGATATTTTTGACCTAGAATATGATAAGTTTGTTATGGGAGTACTCATGTAACAGAGAAAAAGATATCATTAAAATACAGGAGATGCAAACATTATGGTCAATACCTTATAAATCTCATGGATTTACAATTGCCTTGTGGAATAAATGAGGAGAATGAAAGTGTTGACACAGCTTGATGAGTTGATATTTTTCAGTGCTTATTTTAAAAGAGTGCCTGATACAAGCTATTTGGCAATTTTGCCAAGTTTCTAATTTATGAACTCTCATTTGAATTAAACTCTCTACCACCCTGTGGCTTCTTGCATGGGGAGACATAGTATAAAAACTGAATTAAGTTGATGGAAACATATTCAAACTAAACAGCTTCCTTTCTAAGTTTACTATAGTAAAGAGAAAGTAAATTTTCTAGCAACAAAATAGAAACCCTACTATCTAAAGTAAATAGTTGATTATTAATTATAGTTAACTCATTACTTCATAGCTATCTTCACTATTTCTGTCTTTTAAAATATTTTGCCTTATAATACACAGTTACAATTCAAAGCCAACACTAAATGTTTATCTTCTAAGAGGGAGTGTTTATGAAATCACTATACTGAAATATATTAGTTTGCCTTCATAGTTGAAGACATTGGGAGAATACACAGTTCTTTGCTGAGCTAACACTGACGAACAAAACAATTTTGAATGTTAAGCTTTTTCTTTTTTTTAACTTGTGCTCCCCAGATCTCCTCTGTGAATGCAGATAAATGTCCTAGCACCATCAATGTACTTTCATTAACCCAACGGTGTTCCTCTCTCTCAGTTCCTTTGCCATCTGGCATACTTTTTTCAAGGTGACTCATTAACGTATAAATTCTATTTTAGCAACGCTTGAGCATGACACAAAGCTTTTCTAAGAAAATATGCATTAACAAGAAGCATGTGTTTTCTTAAATAAGTAATTCCCTAAAGGTCATATATTGGACTAGAATTCATAGCATTTGATGCACCTAACCTAAATTCTAAATAACACAACCAGTCATGACAAACACACACACACACACACACAAAAAAAAAAAATGCAGGCATGGAAAAAATACATCTTACAGAGAATTAATTAGATAAATCAGGAAAACATGAAAAAATGTCAGAGAACTGATTAGAAGGTCAAAAGACAAATATCCTTTTTAATATAAGCAAACTCTTTTAGACTCAAAACTGAAATTGGATTTTTATCCCTGAAGAAACTGTAGGTATGTCCTGATATTTCCATAAACATGTTATAGTAATGAACTAAGGGAGGCATTCTGGAAACTGATTATTTGGGAAGAATATGAAATAATCATACTTATTTATATTATTATTCTCCCTTATATAGTCATATAAAAAGAATTAAATCAGGAATACTGTATTTTAAAGTCAAATGGAGATGTTATAATTTAAATAAAATAAAAAATAAACAAGTAGAATAGGTAAGCACCACACATTCGTTAGTAGAGGTATAAACACTGAAAAGGAGTCACACATATTTTAGAACTGCTCCAACTACTCCCTGTAACTCAGTTTTAAATCTCCTAGATACTCTCTAACACTAATGTATCTGAATGTCATAAATTCACACAATAAATATTATGTAATTCTAACTTGATGTCAAATGACAAAAATCATGATAACTCATTTTTAAGGTTTCTTATATATCAAACATGATTCTAAAGGATTTTCCTATATTAGTATGTTAGTATGTTTCCTCCTCACAATTCATTGAGAAAGTTATTATTTTATTTTCCATTTAAAAAATCAGGAGTAAGACTTTGAAAGATTTAAATACATTTTCCAAGATCACAAAATTGCTACCTTGGTACTATGTCTTAGCCCCAAATAAAAATTAAAGCTCTACTTTAATTATAATTTTAAAATGTTTATAAGAAGTATATTATTTGCCATTTAATTTGTCTCTATCAGCTTTTCTTTTACAAAATAAAAATTACCAAATATCTTGACACTGCAATTTATTTAATCCATTCTGAAAATTAAGAAGAGATTTAATATTTCTGAGTGCTTTATTGACTAAATGGAATATATTTAATTACGGAATCTTAAGTGTAAGGGCATCAATAAGCTGACAGATGACAGCTTTAAAAGAAATAGAAGACATTTTAAATGTAAGTTAAGAAAAAAAGCAGGGCTTCTAATGTGGACTGTATGCAAGAACAGACTTTGAGACTGGCTCTGGCTCTGCCAGTAGCAGTCTCAAGAGCTCCTTATAAAAGTATTTGATAGTCTAGGTCTCATTCACCTCTATAATCAGTCAAAAATTCTATAATAAGGGCTTACAATGCACCAAGAACAGGGAATAAAGTAACGTAACAGAACTTTTAAACATATACATGATGTTTACAGTCATTGAGCTGAATACAATAACTTAGGACGTGAGAGCAGAAATAACAGAGGAAAGGTAGAAAGTCTGTCTCAGACATTAAAGAGAGTTGATGTCCATAAAATGAGGGAGAATAAGGAACGGGAATTGAGAATTAGCTGCTAGTGATAGAAGTTAAGCCGACATAGAACAGAGTGTGTGGCCAGAGGAAATCAATGTTCTGGCAAATGCAGAGAGATAGCAGCAGTGAAGTGATTCTGTTAAGTCATTTTAATATGAACTGATAATTAACCACTGGATTTAGGCTAGTGGAGATGACAACACTGTGCGATATTTCTTTAGAACGGAAGAAGCCATGTCAGATTGGAGTTGGCTGGAGAGAAAATGGGAAGAGGAGGAGGTCAGACAGCTGGCCAGTTACATTTTCAGTGAGTTTTGTTGTAAAGCAGAACGGTCAAATGAGGCAATAGAAGGGAGAATCAGGGTGAAAGGAGTTTTATTTTGTTGTTTTCTTTGTTTTTAAGTGAGAAGAAACTACACCTGTTTCTATTCAAATAAAAATAAGCAAGAAGAAAAATGAAAATATTGATCATGCAGGGAACGGGGTAGGGAAGTTGTTGCAGGAGTTGATTTTGTAAACAAGAGGGAATGGGACCCAGAGCCCAAGTGCAGAGCTGAACTCTGTATAGGAACATACGGCTTATTGCTTGTGGGACAAGGACAGGAGTACAGGAAGGTCGATAGATTTGATGATGGGTCCATGCAGTACTTCCCTAAACTTCAATGAAATAAGAAATAGCCATAAACACGAGTCTGGAAGAAGATGCTGTAGTTCCATAGAGCAGAGAATATTGGGAGAGTCATGAGGAATAACAAAGAGACTGAAAGGAGAAGGTAGATGAGGTGGTATTGCCAGGCAACCTAAGGGCTCCCTTGAGTTCAGTAGTCAAGAAATTAAGATTAGATCACTCCACATGGTTTTATGCTTCTCTCCTTCTAGGTCAGTTATTTGATAATGAGTTAGAGTAGAAGAACTGTAAGAATGGTAGACTTTTCTCCAGAAAATAAAAGAGAAAAGGGGGTTGGTAATTGTTTTGAGAATGTATGCATAAAGCAGAGGGATTATTCTTGGCACTTACAAAATTTAAGTCAAATATTGGCCAGGCGATCTCAAACTACAGCCAACGGGCCACATGCAGCCCACCTAGGACATTTATCCAGCCTGCCAGGTGTTTTTGCGGCTGCTGCCTGTCCTGCTTAGCAGCTGACTCGTCCCAGGCCATAGTCCGGCCCTCCTACTGTCTGAGGGACAGTGAACTGGCCCCTGTTTAAAAAGTTTGAGGACCCCTGAGATAATACAGATGGGCCAGACATGTTGAAGACTGAATATATAGTAATAGCAACGGGCTGATTGAAAGATAGGATGAACCTAGTAATCAGTGAGGAAGAGGATGATTTGTTAAAAGCAATTTTCATTATCTAGATGGTGGAACCAGTGTGAGCCAAGGGCTTGCTGAAGAACTGTGTGTCCTTATGGGTACTGAAAGCATAGTGTATGTGGATGTGAGATTTACTGAATATTTGGCAGTGATAGTTTGGAAGAAAACCATAAACTGGATAAACAAATCTTTAGAGAATGGCAGATTAAAATGGAGGTATGCAAATAACAGTGCCAGAAAAAAACGATGTGCATCATATACTGTTGTTATGAGCCTCAAAGTAGCTGAGGGTTGGGAGAAAGGAGATGGAATAGTGGGTTATTCATTGCGAACACCACCACAGACCATGATAGGCTGTTTTAACCTTTTAGATGGATGTGAAGAGTTAGGTTAAAAAATGTCGCAAGGGCACAAAATACGTTCACTGATCCCAAGGCCAATGGGCTTGGTGAACCAGCCAACGGGGTTCTTCTTGATGCTTCCCAAGAGTCTCTACCTGCACTTGGTTTGTCATACCTTAGGGTCAGGATTTTTAATAATCACACCCTGGTTGTAAATACCTTTGATTTATCTGTTTGTAGAACCACATTGCTCCCTTCCTAGTCAACAACACTTGAGTATTAAAGACATTATTAAGAAATCATCATTCTATATCAATGGGAAATAAATACCTCATCCCATGTTCTCAATAGAGTAGCACATTTTGATGTTATAAAACAGGAGGTATAAACTCAAGTATGTACAGAAAATTTAAATAAAGTAGTTAGAGGTAAAGAAAACCAACTACTGTAAATGCAATTAAACACTATTTATTTTTACAGAACTATGTGATGATGCAACAATAATGCAAGCATTATTAGTCCGAACAATGTCATATATTCACACACATATTTTTTTAAGAGATAAGTCTTGCTCTATTGCTTAAATTGGAGTGCAGTGGCGTGTTCATTGCTCATTGTAACCTTCAATTCCTGTGCTCAAGTGATCCTCCTGCCTCTGCCCTCCAAGTAGGTAGGACTACAGATATGTACCATCATACCTAGTTAATTTTTAACTTCTAATTATTTATTAATCATTATTATTTATTTACTTTTTTTTTTTTTTTGGTGGAAACAAGGTCATGCCATGTTACCCAGGTTAGTCTTGAATTGCTGGATTCAAGTGATCCTCCACGTAGGCCTCCCTCCTAAAGTGCTGAGATTACTGAAGTAAGCCACCATGTGTAGCCCTAGCAATTATATTTTAAACTAAGAAAATGAAAGTAATGCAATATTCAAAAATCCATATTACTATGCAATGACCATTTTTTTCTATTTCAACTCAATTTTGATTCCATACACCTGACAGAATTTTTTACTCAACTTTAAAATGGCGGTGTCAGGATCTTTATTTTTTTGGAGGATGTGATGTGCAACACAGCATGTCAGAGATTGTCCCTGAACTTATTAAATTGATCTTAAGTAGAGAACCATATAAATATGATTTTAAAATCAAATGTTATGAATTTAATTTGCAAAACATAAGTATTATCTTGTTATGGATCCTTTAGTAAATTTAAAATAAGTGTGTTAAATAAATTAGTATTTTATTGGTGAAGGTCAGTATCAAACTGCCTGTTATAGTAGTGGTGTGAGGATTTGTTTTTTGGAAATGAAGGGATACAATTGTGATGACACCTGTAAGAAAATTATCCCCAGAAATTATAAAAAATAAATCCAGTGAGAGATCAGATGATTACCAGATGCATGAGGTCAGGAAATGTGCCTAAACTGTTCACTGCTGTATTCTTAGAACATAGAAGCCTGCCTAGAACTTAGCTGCTATGTAATAAATGTTATGAGGTAAATTAATTAATATATCTCTTATACTTGTGAAATAAAAATTCACACACACAACAAAAGCTTTCAATTAACGCTACCTCATATTACCTTGCTAGATGAACGAAATAGTTCATGTGCAGATGAATAAAGGAAAATATTAAAAAATAACATAAAAAGTAAATTACTTTGATATTGAAATTAATTTCATTGAGTGTACACTTTTGAAGTTAGTATTAACTTGCCTTTCATTATTTCCAGAAAAGTAAAGAGTTATGGTTCACCCTGGAAAAACAGATATGCTTAAAATAGTAAATCAAAACCCACTATTTAAGAATGAAAATGCATTATTTGATAGAATTTTCACCAGCAAATATCAATTGGTAAAAGGGCTCTACCTGTTTTAAACTGTAGAAATCAGATTGTAGAATCATAGAATCATACCTATACATATTACTCCTCTGCATAATGCTACAATTGACCAGCCCCAAAAGATAACAATCGATCTCAGAAATCTTGCACAGAACACATACTTGTCCACACTTCAATGAAAAGTGTATTACAAGGTTTGAATGAAAGGGAAATAAATTGCCATTTATCTCATTCCTGTGCCCTGTTACTGAGGCTGAGGAAATCAGGGGGAAGAACAATATGTTTCTTGGATTTGGTCTTTTGCTACAATTGCTTCTGTTTCTTAGTGGGACGTGTGTGTGTGTGTTTAGAGAGTATTCCTAGACAAACTTAGAGCTCTAGATGTCATGAGGTATCTGTTGGAATAGTGAAAGTGTCAGGAGCTGACCATAGTCTAACTCAGAGTGGGGACTTTACATGATATAAATTAAAACTCCTTAAGTAGATAGAATAAGATTCAAGTTAGCACAGTTTGTAATGGTCTCATAAGGTGTTACAGGTCATCTGACAAGATTATAAGGCTATTTCATTAATATGAACCTTTATACTCTGCTTACATTCTTCAAAGTAAGACTATTTACTTTAGCTCCTAGGAAGCAGTCACATTACTATCAGTGATAAATACTATCATTAAAATAGTACCCTAATAGAACACTAATTTGGGGGATACTGCAGTTTTTTCACAGGAAGCTTTATGTAATGGGTGGATGTTACACTTACTTTTACAGAAGCTCCTAGCAATAATGAAAAAATTCCTCCAATCAGGGATTGTTTCACCAAATACAACAGAATTTCATAAAGATATGAGAATACTCATAACAATTCCAACTTGTGTAATTACCTGTGGTTTTACAAAGCATGAACAAATGCACAATAATCGTGTTTGAATTTGGAGAAGGGGACATGATCATCAACTATTTGGTTTAAATTATAGCTATACTCTGTGATCAGAGAGCAGGAATATTAAACATATCTATGTAAGCAGGTAAACGTAAAGATTCTTGGTTTATTTATTTTTAAATAATAATGGAGCTGTGTGTGAACAATGTAGATAAATATACAGTAAATTTATGAGAATTAAATATCTTGAATATATCTAGTATTTACAAAAATTATTTCCTTAGATCAGTGGTTCCCTCCCAAGGGTACACTTTAGTATCACCCAGAGGCTCTTAAAAACCCTGTTGCCTTGGATGCAACCAAGTCCAATTAAATCTGTATTTCTGGGGGACCCAAGGACCTATATTGTGTAAAACCTCCCAGATACTGCAGGGACAAGGATGAGAACCACTAAGAATCATGCTAATGCATAACTATGCTTCAATCTAACCAGGGCGTTTCCTAAGCAAAAAGATGAAGGTTTTATTGAAATCAAAACACAAATTTTATATTGAAACAGAAATAAAAATGTTTTACTTAAAAAAATGTGCTATAACTTGAGTTATTATCCCAATCAGCTACTTATCTGTGTGCTTTTTCCATAGGAAAAGTTTAGTATCATGGAAAGTTACTGTATTTATTTTTTAAATCAGATAATAAATCATGTTATTAGAAGGACATTATACACGTATTTGTTTTATTTTTCTTAATATGTGAGACACACAAGCACATAACATATATGTGTGTGCATATTATGTGAATATATGTGCACACACACAAACGTATATAATCGAATCTCTGCCACTACTTATTTAAATTAAAGAATAAACTACAGTTTTATTTTATTGTAAGTTACCATTTTATAGGTTTGTCCATATAACTGTAATGGTATACAACTTTTTTGAAGAAATATAAATATGTATTGAGAAAAATTATGATATTGCCAAAATATCATTTTTATTTGCATCACTTTAAGAAATATTATTATTAATATTTTCATGCGAGGTTAGACTAAACATTAATTATTTTGTCCAATATTTTGCATTTGTTTGAAGTCTGAGTCAATATTTGAGCTAAGATTTTGCGAGCTCCAAAACCTGGGCTCATTTCTTTGCTAGATTATGCTGATTGAAATACTTTCAGAGGGTCTAATTATTCGCTAGTATTCTTTTGTCTTCAAAAATTATTTGAAAGTGTAAGATTTAAAAAAAAAAAAAGTCCATTTAAGTATACCTCCACCAAATATAAATCTTACAGAAATTACAACGAAAAGCACTACCTTTCATTTAAGCTTTTAAAACGTATCAGCACTTGTCTTTACTCAGCAGATATGCTGCTTTTTGTAAAATTTCTTAACCTCCCTTGTACACTGAATGTTTTGCACATGTTTTATGCAAATGGTGGAGCCGATTTTCTATATGTGAATACTTTTAGCAATTAAAGTATTACTTTCATTAGTATACCAGTGTCTTTGACCATTTTAAAAAATAGCCTCATGCTAATTTTTCCTGTGATTTTTTTTATAAACAAAGCATTCTTCTGACCTAGAGAATCACCTCTGTACATTTTGTTTATTCAACAAATCGATGAAACGAATATTATTATAATGATAATTTATAAATTGCATGGTGGCAAAATTTCATTATTGTTCTACGTCTTACAGCTAACCTGTAATTTATGTTATTATATATCAATTTGCATATCAAATTAGATAATATGCCACACATATTGACATAAATGAATATAATTAACCTCTGTGTGCTCAATGTCTTTGCAGCTTTCTAATTAAATCATGTTTTAGAGTTATAGGATTAAATGCAACTATAATATATAATTAAATAGTTATACGTCTCATCTATCGATATAGCAGAAGCCTGTTTGTTTCATCAATAGTAAAGTATATGTGATTCTAAACAAGCATTCTGTAATAGGTATAGTTATGAATTGAACCTAAATGATTATTGAGGCTATAATAACTACAATATGCCCAAACTGAATCATGTCTTCTAAAAAAAAAACAAAGTTCTTTCAATATTTAGTTATCTCTTTGCTAATTGTTATTTTTATTAGCTTATCTGAACACATGAAACCTATTTAAATACTTAAATGTATACTTTGTTACTCAGAATATGATTTTATAATGAATGGTACTATAATAAATTTTATCTCACACATACTATTAGGAGCTCCTCAGGACACTTTAGATATAATTGAACATATTAAAAAAAATCATGCTTTCTTACAACCTGTTTTCAGAGGATAGTGTTTGCTAGCTGCTGCCTCAAGAGATAAATCACAGCTATGATTCTCCTGAAACAGAGTCCAATATGCTGCATGGGGAGTTTGCCACAAATAAAGATGTGGTAGGTGCAAAATTAAATGATGGCTTAAAGGTTAGGAGGTCTGGGTCAAGCAAGCTATTTGGAAAGGCAATGTGAGTGATCTCTTGCTCCCTATATGACCGCATATTGGGTCTTTTCAGGAGATAAAGCGCCCTCGCAGTCTGCGCTGGGCTCATCTCATAGTGAGGAAACATCTTTTCCTGTTTCAGGAAAAATATTTCCTTTTAAGTATTCTGCTTTACTGTGGGCATCAATGGCCTTTAGTCGAGCCCACGGCTTTCTGTATTTCAGACCCTATAAGGAAGCAGTCTGTATCCTTTCAGTGCAGCGCAGTGTGAGGTGCCTGCACTTTGCCCGCACTGGCTGCAGAGTTCATGATTTGGCCATGGGGAACAAAGGCTTGCAGGTCTTTGCACTTTTTCTCACCGTTTGCTGGAAGTAAACAGCTGCTACTTGAACTTAGTATATATGTTGCCTGTTGTTAGCAACCCCAAATCATCGCTGATTTCTTTTGGGGGGGGACAGCTATCTGCTTGTTAACTTTGACCCTTCCATGTTTTACGTATGCATTCTGTCCTGCACCACAGCCTGAACACCGGTGAACAGTGAAACACGAGAGTTTGTAGTACGTATTTTGCCAGGCTTTCTTGGAATGAACAACTAGTTTTTATTGGTCTTCTATGATTGCACATGTAACTGAGGGTGTTACGACCTAACTGCTGCAGAGAGTTGCTGGGTGATGTTAGGGAATTAAGGACACCTCCTCACTTTATGGACAAATTCAAAGCTGTGCTGTATTTGAAAATGATAAAAATCAGACGTACTATTTCAAACATTTTGATACAAACTGTTGAACAGTTTGTCCAAAAGGGACATACACTAAGAAAATCTAGAAGCTCAGTTAAAACATGCTATGCAGACAGAATTATCAGAAAACATAGTTTATACAAAAGAAAACAAAATCTACTGCATAATATTGAACACTTTAATAAAGCCCCATTACTTGGTTAATTCCATAAATATTTACTAAAGAACTATAATACACAGGAACTGAAGTCACACTTTGGAGTCATCAGAAGAAATAGAAAAAAAAAGGTAAAAAACATAGAATATTTTTATATTCTGGATAAGAGAGACCAAAAATAACCAAATACATTGTGATCAAATAGAAAATTTGATAGAAGTTGAAATAAATTCTGGTGAAAGAAGAAACAAATAATTAATAAAATTGACTCAAAACCCAGAAATAGATTTAAATGGGTTTGCCAATTAAATTCACAAACTTACCACTGTATGCTTATGTTAGCAGCACTGTACAAACAAGTGAGTGAGATTTCATAACCTTAGTCTATCAGCGACTCACAGCTATGTTTGTGTTGACATGAGCTTGTGTCTTGCTGAGTGGCATTCATTATTTTTGTTGTGTGTTTTGTGTGCCATTGTGAGAATGTTGAAGCTTGAATTAGAGCAGTGAACAAACATTAAATTTCTTGTTAATCTTGGCAAGAGTGGCACTGAAATAAGGCACATGGTATTCCAAGTTTATTGGGATAATGCCAGGAAGAAAATAGCAGTACAAAAATGGATTAAATGTTTTTCTGAGGAAAGGATGCCAATAATGAAGAGAAGTCAGGGTGGTTAATTTCCAGCACAGCATATTGCAAAAATGTGTCAAATTGTGTGTCAAAACCATTGGCTGGCTGAAAAGCATAGCATATCAAGTAAATATAAATAGAGGAAAAGGAAAATCTTAACTACAAATCTTGGCATGAGAAAGGTGCGGGTAAAAATGGACTCTTGCATCCTGACAATTCATCAACTCACATGGTGCTGTCTGTGAGGGAGATTTTAGCCAGTTAACAAATAACTGTACTGGAACTCCCTTCCCACTTGCTGTTGATCTGGCACCCAAATGACTTTTTTCTTTACCCAAAGACAAAAGAAATATCAAAAAGAAGATATTTTGATGACATTCAGGACATTAAGGGTAATACAATGACAGTTTGATGGGCATTCTAAAAAAAGAGTTCTAAAATTGCTTTGAAGGATGGACTAGGCATGGCATCACTGTGGCACATAGCACTTTTTCTAGGCTGAGTTTGTGAATATTAATTGTCAGATTTTGTATAGCTTATCGTAAATCAATTGATCATAAACAACGAATCAAAGGTAATACAATAGAGTAAAGATCGTACTTTCAGCATAAGTACTAGAACATCTGGACATTCACATGCAAAATAATGAAATCACTAGGCTGGCAAACATTCTGTTTTCCAAGATATTTTCAATTTAGGACTATTTACTTACACTCTCTATCTATCTATAAATAAAAATATAATTCAGTTTTATTTTCAACAGCGTCCCAAATTAGATGACAAATTACATGTTAATGGTAGCCCTAAAATTAATATCTTAGTTTCATAGCAATAATCTGTCAGATTATATTGGGAAAAACAGAATAGGATATAAAATTTATAAATAACAAGACAGGATGAGAAGAATAAATTTTATCAAAACAATTTAAAAGCAAGAAAGAAGAAAAAAATAGTAAAGATTAAGGTAAAGAGACATAACCTGCAAATGTCTTCTTCCATTCTAAGGGCTGTCTGCTTGCTTTGCTTACTGTGTTTTTGGCTGTGCAAAAGTTTTTAGTTTGGTCAGATCCCAATAATGTATTTTTGGTGTTGCTTCAATTGCCTTGGGGGTCTT
The DNA here is from genome assembly GCA_963574575.1 of Galagoides demidoff. Taxonomy (NCBI): domain Eukaryota; kingdom Metazoa; phylum Chordata; class Mammalia; order Primates; family Galagidae; genus Galagoides; species Galagoides demidoff. The sequence goes on along the minus strand of CAUYQV010019424.1, from coordinate 6,487 downwards.
CCTCATTAAATATTCTCCCAGGCCAATTTCTTCAAGTGTTTTCCCTGCACTTTCTTCTAGTATTTTTATAGTTTCATGTCTTAAGTTTAAATCTTTTGTCTAGTGAGAGTCTATCTTTGTTAACGGTGAAAGATGTGGGTCCAGTTTCAGTCTTCTACAGGTTGCCAGCAGTTAAACCAGCACCTTTTGTTAAATAGGGAGTCTTTTCCCCACTGAATGTTTTTAATTGGCTTATTGATGATCAAATGATGGTAAGTAGCTGGGTTCATCTCTTGGTTCACCATTCTGTTCCATACATCTACTTCTGTGTTTTTGTGCCATTACCATGCTGTTTTGATCACTATTGTTTTATAGTATAGTCTGAAGTCTGGTAGCATGATTCCTCCTAATTTGTTTTTATTTCTGAGTAATGTCTTGGCTATTTGAGGTTATCTCAGTGTGGGTGATGGACTTGAAGAGAAACTTCTCTGAAGAAGACAGGTGCATGGCCTACAGACACATGAAAAAATGCTCATGATTCATAATCATCAGAGAAATATAAATCAAAAACACATTGAGGTATCATCTAACTCCAGTAAGATTAGCCCCCATCACAAAAATCCTCAAACCATAGATGTTGGCGTGGAGAAAAAGAAATACTTCTGCACTGCTGGTGGGAATGCAAACTAATACTTTCCTTTTGAAAAGATGTTTGGAGATCCCTTAGGGATCTAAAAATAGACCTGCCATTCAATCCTTCAATTCTTCTACTAGGTATATATCCAGAAGACCAAAATCGCTTTATAACAAAGATATAAAGTGCACCAGAATGTACCAGAATGTTTATTGCACCCCATTTGCACCAGAATGTTTATTGCAGCCCAATTCATAATTCTAAGTCATGGAAGAAGCCCAAGTGCCCATTGACCCATGAATGGGTTAATAAATTGTGCTATATGTATGCCATGGGATATTATGCAGCCTTAAAAAAGATGGAGACTTTACCTCTTTTATGTTTACATGGATGGAGCTGGAACATCTTCTTAGCAAAGTATTTCAAGAATGGAAGAAAAAATATCCAATGTGCTCAGCCCTAGTATGAAACCAATTTATAAGCACCCACATTTCCATGGGAAAGCTATAACCCAACTACCACCGAAGATGAAAGGGAAAGAGGAGGAGGAGGGGAAAGGAGGTGGGAGGATGGATGGATGGAGGGTAATTGGTTGGACCACACCTATGGTGCATTTTACAAGGGTACATATTAAATCTACTAAGTGTAGATTATAAAGGTCTTAACACAATAACTAAGAAAATGTGGTGAAGGCAATGTTAACCAGTTTGATGAAAGTATTTCAAATTGTACTTAAAACCAGTACATTGTACCCCATAATTGCATTAATGTACTCAGCTATGATTTAATAAAAAAAAAAAGATTGGGATAAAAAGGACATATATTCAATGTTTGCCATAAATGAAAATAGTTCAGTAATTATAATAATCATAAGTTAATAAAAAGCTCTAGAAAAAGGTTATGATTATAACATCACTTTAAACTACAAAATTTAACTATATGTCTTTTAAATAAACACACAAAATTGAAGGACACTTTTTTCAGAGCAAAAGAGTGGCAAAAGGTAATTTAGTCAAACATATAGTAACTAAAATAGCAGAGGTGACAACATTTATATCTGACAATATAGGCTTAAATTACTACTAAAAATTGGGAATTTAAATTATTTGTCTCTTATATATACTTAAAATTTATAAACTTGATTTTTTAATTGCATAACTTCAAAATACCTAAGTTAAAAATTGATGTCCTGGTTAGGGAATGAATAACAGAAATTCAGCTTTATTCATTATATGTAATGATTTCTCTATCATCAGAAAAGAATGTGAATCCCAGTTTCAATCATTGATAGGATTCAAGTGGCTCCACAGCTGATCAATCATTCTGTGAGAGCATGACTTCCTAAAAGACCATTTCATTTGGCAATGAGTTAAGAACAGAAAAATTCTCCTTTATAGGAATTTCTTAGGGCATTAATGAGAGTGCTTGTTTCAAGTTGGATAAGTTAGAACCTCTTGTAGAGACTCTCATTTAAAGTGGTCTGATTTGTGAGTGACAGCAACAATGAGCTAAAGTAAAATTCATAAAAAGGAATACGAATCTTCAAAGACTTAAATCAAATTTATTTATTTTTTATTATTATTATCGGTTTTTTTTTTTTTTTTTTTTGCAATTTTTGGCTGAGGTTGGATTTAAACCCACCACCTCCGGCATATGGGGCCAGTGCCTTTTGAGCCACAGTTGCCGCCCAAGAAATTTATTTATTTGTTTATTTTTGCAATTTTTGGTCGTGGATGGGCTTGAACCCACCACCTTCAGCATATGGGGTTAGCACCCTACTCCTTTGAGCCACAGGCACCACCCCAGAAATTAATTTTTTCTATAGTTGTTTAATGACTTTGACTGTGTCAGAGATGGGGCAGCTTTTAATAAACCAAATAATTTCCAGAAATTTAACTGAATTGGTGGTGACTTGTTCTATATGCAAGGCTGTTGCTTACCCTTTTTCTGTGTGTGTATAAGCTTCTTTGTGAGTTTTTGTATGCCCTGAATTTAATGAGTGTGTCAAATTAATCTTCTTGAAGGAGATTCTAGCAATGTAGTGTCACACCTGTGCTTTGGGAGAAAGCTGGACAGAATTAAGATCTTTCCTACAAAGATTATAAAGATGGCTAGTGAGAACCCCCATGCACAGCCAAGTAAATGCATATCCTTTCAAAGGTGAGAACACTTCAGATGAAGTAGGCAATAAATAAAACATAATATACAAAATAGTCACTGAACAGAGAATATTAACACAGTTTATGATGGCAAAGTATTTATCAGTGCTGATTCTATGGAAATAGTAATTTCAATAATATTATCCGGGTGGACCTCAGTGGGTGGAGACACACTGCAAAATGTCCTTTTTTTTTTTTTTTTTTTTTTTAAGTTTTATTAACCAGTCAACTTGGGCTATTAAATGGAGAAGCAATAGAGGTAATTATCCTTCTCTAATTACCTCTATGAAGTAGATATCAAATACTGAAACCCACATTTTAGTTTATATTAGGCTGTATCAATTCTTTTAATTAAAAGGTTAGAATGTCCATAGGGTGCTACTATTCAAGTCAATTTTAAGTGCCAAAGGTATAATTTTATTTCAAATTTTAACTTTTTGGATCAAGGTCTACTACAGGACCTCTTTAAAGCAATGAATACTATAGCAATGTGAAATTCTGGCAAACTGGCAGTTCATATTATTAAGGTGAAGCATTCCTATTCTCTATTTTTTGAAGAAAATAGTAGGTACCATATTTTAATGGGACTTACATGCATAATAGCAATTTGATCACTAGTATCAGTTTAGACTATGCATAGTTGTCAATAAGTGCATTTCAGCAGATTTTAAGTTTAATTTAAAACCTTTTTCTCATATAGAGGTGTAAGAGCTAATAAGCACACTTTATATCTTTTATTAGATAAATTAATTTAATAAATTATGTATGTCCATTCCAGTAAAATTCTGGGCCTCTGCTTCAGCTTATGTTTTGTCATCATGTACCAAGGTGTTTGCTTTCATTTTGGGGGTCATTCTATTTCTTTGTTTATTCTGTCCTTTATTTTTTCCCTCACGTTTTCAGGACTCATCTTTCACCGCCAAATGTTTCTCAAATCAGTGTATTCAGGATCTGGAAATTTCCCATAGCAATTTTTGTTTTAGAGATCCTGGACAAACTGAGGTCTAGATCAATTCTTTGGTATGTTACAGAGTCAGAGAGTTCATCAGTCCTAGGAATTTGCCTGTGTTTTGAACAAATTGAACATTTGTTCAATAGGATGATGGTGTCCTCTGGCCTTTTAAGAGGGTGGGAGTAGGTGGAAGATAAGTGGTTATACAAGATTCAGGACAATTTTGTATAAGATCTATTGCAGAGGGAGTCTTTGATGTTTTCTCCATGAGACTGAGGATTAGGCTCGCTGTTGTAACAGACACATAGACAGCAGCAGTAACAGAAGCATTTAAATTCCTGGTAAACCAATTGATTTTAGGTGTCTGAAGCTCAACTTTCTACATAGTGACTACTGTTTCTCATATAAGTAACAGCCAATAGGACCATCCACTATGCAGCATGTAGGTCTCTCTACATAGACTAGCATTCTATAGACTATAAGTTGATGACTGATTAATGTCTAGGTTCAATCAATGCTTATTGTTAGATTAAACCTCAATTTAATTTGTCACACAGATAAGCCTGGGATGAGACATGGAGCTGGGCCACTTTAAGGGCCCAGATTTCATACTGGTGATTTTAAAGGCAAATACTAAAATTTTCAAAGATAACAGTCATAATTACAACTGAACCCTGGTCTGGTAGGACTACCATGTGTATCTCAAAGAAGCAAAGCTCAAAAAATAGGAAATTCAGCTGGCAATAGCTCAAGTTGAGTATTGGCTAACAGAGAACAGAGCCTTCAGTCACAAAGGCATAATGATCTGCAGGTGGTGGTGATCATTACCAAGGCTATAATACCCACAGAAAAATGCTTTGAGACAAAAACTTACTTGAATGTGGAGTCTGATAATAACACAGATATATGTATAAAGAAGGCATGAGAAGTTGATTATTTGCATAACGGGATATTTTGGTTCAGTGTTTAAGGTAAATGATTAAGATGAGGATTCTTGCATGGTAGCTTGGGCTTGCATAATTTTACTTTTCCTGCACACAAAAAGAAAAGGAGGCTACAGACTTTATTCACTTGTCCAGACATAGTATAAAAACATAACAGAGGAAGTTAGCCCTCAAAGTTGTCAGTAATCAAAAGTCAAAACAGAGTCATTAAAAAAAATTGTATCTTAAAAATGGCATTCTATGACCACATCCAGTTAAGCAAAAATAAAGAGAAAGTAGGGAAAAATGTATTTGGAAATTAAAATCTTTTAAAAATACATCAATGTCAAAAAAAGAGAAAATGAAATAAGAAGAGGAAATTGCACTATCAAATATCATTTTTATATATAAGTAAACTTTATCTCCAAATTCATATGTTGAACGCCCAATTTTACTGTATTTGGAGGAAGGACCTATAAGAAATTGGTAATGGCTAAATGAGGTAATAAGGGTGGTACCTTAATCCAATAGGACTGGTGACCTTATAAGATAAGAAACACCAGTGATGATATAGATTTTAGGGGAGGCAAGATGGCCAACAGGCGCCAGCCTCCTACAGAAGCTCCCATACATAGGGAAGGATAATTTTGGGAAAATACCCAATAAAGTTGAAGATTGGGAGCCCAGCCAAGAGAGAAGAGTGATTTGTGTAGGACACCTCTGCAGAGGCAAGTTGAGACTCCAAGAAAGCAATTTACAGGTACATAATACATCACAAAGGAAAAGTATCCATCCCCTCCCCCAAGAAAGCTGTGGTTTTCTCTTCACCTGCTCCTGTAAGTTTTCGATAGGCAAGAAGTGAACTGAGGACCTATTATCTGACTCTATGTGTGAGAACTACAAGAAGGGGGGTCTACTCCCCAAGAGGGGGACCCTGCTAAGATTCTGAATACTTTCTTCCCTGGCAGAAAAACCAAACAAACATTTTCACTGCCATTTTTAATTTCCAATCCACCCTTCCCCCCCTTGCCTACAGAGATGGTGAGAGGGGGCATAATAGCAGCATCCCCCACCCCTGCAAACCAAGTGCCCAGTCCTGGTACTGCAGCCAGGGAGACCTGCTAGACCTATGTGCATTCCCCTGGCAGCAGTGGAGAAGTTCCCCATTCCAGGCATCGGCCTGGGAGGCCCCAGAACTGTTTGCTAGAGCCACGTGCCTCCCGCAGGTGACGAGCAGCAGCAGAAGAGTCCTCTGTTCCAGATGGACCCATAACAGCTTGCTAGAGCCATAGGCATTCTGAGGGCAGCAGCAGAGGAGTTCCCTGATCCAGGTTCCCACACCAGGTGGGCCCAGATCTGCTTGTTACTGCTGCGTTCATCCCACGGGCAGCAGCAGAGGAGTCCTCTGCTTCGAGCAGCCCCAGAATTGCTTGCAATGTGTGCCACTTGGGGGGACTATGGAGGAGTCTCCACTCTGGGCAGACCCAGAACTGCTTGCTAGAGCCATGCGCACCCCACAGGGGCCAGAAGAGGAGTCCCCCACTCTGGGTGGGCCAAGAACTGCTTTCTAGAGCCACACACATCCCGCAGGTGGCAGCAGAAGAGTTCCCCACTCTCAGCACCCATGCTGGGCAGACCAAGAGCTGCTTGCTAGAGTCATGCACCTATCACGGGCAGTGGTGGAGGAGTTCCCACCTCAGGGCAGGCCCAGAACTACTTGTTAGAGCCATGTGCATCTTGCAGGCAATGACAGAGGAGTTCCCTTCTCCAAACACATGCACTGGGAGGGCCCAGAACTGCCAGAGCTATATGTTGCCAGCATCCTCTGCCAGCCACCTAA
>CAUYQV010019423.1:0-21935 GCA_963574575.1 Galagoides demidoff | reverse complement strand
ATCAAGTAAATGAAGTGAAAGCTATGTTGATTTGTTTGATCTAACCACATCAGATTGTATAAAAAAATCAACACATTGTACCCCACATATACATAAATGTATTCATTATCTATGTGTATTTGACTTAATAAAAAAAAATATAAAAGAAAAAGATGGAAATAAAATCTTGACACATACACACAAAAAAATTGAAGTAGGCAGACTTTTTCCAACACAAAATCTGAGGAAGTTCACGACTCATAGACCTTCTTTATAAGAAATACCAAGGAGATACCTTCCAGATAAAATGAAGGAATCTCAAACAGCAACATGAAAGCATATCAATATAAAACTCATTGGTAAATGTATGTACATAAACAAATGCAGAATATTATAACGGTAATATATAAATCACTTTTAATTATACTATAAAAGCTAAAGAAAAGGTTCAAGAATAACTATAACTATACAATTATGGTAATGTTAGCAATATAAAAAGATGTAGGCTGTGCCATCAATAACAAAATGCATGTTTTCACATTATAGTAAAAATGGGATTTTCACATGCAATTGAAAGTGATATAAGTTTTAAAAAGACTGTTATAAGATTTTTCTTGTAATTCTCATGGTAACTCCAAAGAAATTACTTATAGAAATAAGCATAAGATAATGGGAAAGGAAACAAAGCACGTCATCATAAAAAAATCAATGAATCACAAATTAAGACAAGTAAAGAAGAAGTGAGAGACAAAACAATTATAACACAGGCAAAAAACAATTAAAAAATGGCAATAATAAGTCCTTTCCTACAATTAATTAATTTAAATGTAAGTGAATTTAACTCCCAAGTAAATAGACACAGAGTGACTGAATTCATTAAACAAACAAGGTTCAATATTAAATTGTCCATAGGAAGTTCACTTTAGAATTAGAGCGCATTTTAGGCTGAAAGTAAAGGGACAGAAAATATGTTCCACAGAAATGGTAACAAAAGGAGAATAGGAAAGAGGACACTTATAATGAACAAACTAGATTTAAGTTTAAAAAGGTTACAAGAAACCAAGAAGGTCATTAAAGAATGATAAATGGGCCACTTCATTAGAAAGATATAACAATTATAAACATGTAAATATATAGACCAAACATTAACAGAACTGAAGGAGAAAATAGGCAGCAATACTGTAATGGTGGAGGATTTCAATATCCCACCTTCCCTAATACATAGAACAGCTGCAGAATAACACTGTCTCTAAATATACCTGGAAAGTTTTTATCCTTAACAATTTTTCAGGAGAGATCACAGGTTAGGTCCACAAAACAACTCTTAACAAATGTAAGAAATCTAAAAAATTATTCCAGATATCTTTTCCATTCTATCTTCCATGATAGAATGAAATGCAAATGACTTAACAGAGAGAAAACTGTTAATTCACAAACATGGAAATTCCACAATGCACTGTTGCACAGCCCATGAATCATAGAAGAAATCAAAAGGGAAATTATAAAACAGAAATGAAAACACAACATACCAAAACTTACAGCATGCAACAATGCATCACTAAGGAGGATGTTCATAAAAATAAATATCTACCTTTAAAAAAAAGAGCTAAGAAAAAAATTTAAATTTCAAAGAAATATAAAAAGAAGGAACTGAAACCAAATTTAGCAAAATGGAGAAAGTGATGGAGTAGAATAAATACTAACGCAGAACAAAAGAAAAAAAACACACAAATAAGAATTTTTTTTTAAATCAACAGAATTGACAAAGTTTAACTAGACTAACAAAAAGAGAGATGAAGCAAATAGATAAAATCAGAGGTCAACAAGGAGACCCCACAACTGATATCACTGAACCTGAAGAAAAATATTATCAGAGACTATTATGAACAATTATATGCTGTGAAATTAGATAAGCAAGAAGAGTGGATGAATTCCTGGAAACATACAATCTACCAAGACTGAATCATGGGGAATATAAAAACTACATGGACCAATAAAAATGTTAGACATTCCAAATCGGCAGTAGCCTTCCAAAATCTACCTCCTGATAAAGAAAAGCCTACAGGCAGATGGCTTCGCTGGTGAATTCTACAAAGCATTTAAAGAAGAATGAGCAAAACTCCTTCTCCATCTCTTCCAAAAACTGAAGAGTAGGGAACACTTCCAAACTCTTTTAATGAAGTCAGTATGACTCTGATATCAAGCTAGACAAGGACACAATAAAAAAAAAAGTACTGGCTGATGTCCATGATGAACACAGATGCACAAATCCTCAACAAAATGCAAGGAACCAAATTTATACATTAATAGGATCATTTCTCCTGGTCAAGTGGTACTGATCCTGGGGATGGATGCAAAAATGGTTCAATATATGTGACTCTATTAACATAATAAGACACAACAAAATGTAGGATTAAAATCACATGATTTTCTCAATAGAGGAAGAAAATTCCAGCCTTTCATGATGAAATTCCCACTTAACTAGATATAGAGCAGACTTATATTCATATAATAAAGTCCATATGTAAGACCAACATCTAACATCATTCTCAAGAGTAAAACACTAAAAGCCTTTTCTCCAAGATGAGAAACAAATGAAGAATGCCCTTTCTCTTCACTATTATTCAACATAGTAATAAAAGTTTTAGGCAGAAAAAATCAGTCAAGAATAGAAGTGAGTGGTTTCAAACTGGATGTAAGGAAGATAGGAAATTACTTCTGTTTGCAGATGACATGCATGACCTGATATAGTAGTAAAGCCTAAACACAACTCAAAATACTTAGAACAAACTTAATCAAAGAAGCAAAATAGTTAGACACTACAAGCTACAAAACATCAATAAATTAAATAAAACATATTAAATCAAGAGATGTCCTATGTCAATAAAGAGGAAGACTTAATGTTGTTAAAAATGTCCATACCAGCATCAAAAAATATTTAGATTCAATGCAATCCCTATAAAAATCCTACTGGTTAGCCAGGTGTTGTGGTGGGTGCCTGTAGTCCCAAATACATAGGAGGCTGAGGCAAGAGAATCACTTATGTCCAGGAGTTTGAGGTTGCTGTGAGCTGTGACACTACAGCACTCTACCGCAGATGACATACTGAGACTCTGTCTCAAAACCAAAAAGTAAAAAAAAATCCTAATGGCATGTTGATAGAAGTAGCCAAAAAGAAAAAAACTCATAAATTTTATGTTAAACCACCAAAAACACAGAGTAGCCAAAGCAATTGTGAGAAAAAACAAAGCTGTAGGATTTACACTTATTGATTTCAGCATATACAAAACTAGATATTTTTCTATTGCAAAATTATGTTGAGTAAAATAGTATAGTCCCGACATAACAACAACAACAACAACAGCAAAACATATAGGCTAGGAGAAGAGACTAGAGAGATTAAGAATAAGCCTATGAATACATGGCCAACTGATCTTCAACAAGGGTGCAAAGAACCCACAAGGGGAAGAGGATAGTGTCTTTAACAAACGGTGCCTAGAAAACTGAAGATCCACATGCAAAAGAAGGTAACGGATGCATCATACAACTAAACAAAAATCAACTCAGAGTGCATTAAAGACTTAAACATAAAACCTGAAGCTATGAAAAGACTAGAAGAAATTATTCAGAAAAACTTCAAAACCTTACTCTTTGCAATGATTTCTTGGATGCCAAAAGCACAAGAAACAAAGGCAAAAATAAACAAGAGGGAATCCGTTGAACTGAAAAGGGTCTGCACAGCTATGGACACAATCAACAGAGAGAAAAAGCCTGAAAACGAGAGAAAATATTTTCAGATCATGCATCTGATTAGAAGTTAACCATTGGTGGGACCACACCTATAGTGCATCTTACAAGGGTACATGTGAAACTTAACTAAATGTAGCATATAAACACAATAACTAAGAAAATGCCATGAAAGCTATGTTACCCAGTTTGATGAAAATATTTCAAATTGTATATAAAACCAGCATATTGTACTGCATGATTGCATTAATGTACATAGTGATGATCTAATTAAAAAAAAAAGAAGTTAACATCCACAATATATATAAAACTCCTACAACTCAGTAGCAAATACACACACCCCAAATAACCGGATTAAAAATGAACAGACTACCTGGCTAGAAATTTCTCTGACAAAGTTGTAAAAATGGCCAAGGATATATGAAAAGATGTTAATATCATAAATATAAAAAGGGAAATATAAATCAAAAACCACAATGAGATATCACCTCACGCCTGTTAGGATGACTTATAAATACTGCAAAAGATACAAGTCTTGGTTAGGAAGTTGAGATAATTTACCTCATATGCCTTGTTGGTGGAATGTAAAATGTTGTGAGCAGGATAAAAAACAGTATAGAGATGGCTCAAAAAATTAAAATTGGTAGTGCTACATAATCCAGCAATCCCATTTCTGGTATATCTCAAAAGAGATATTTGCATGTCTATGCTCATTGCAGAATTATTTATAATAATCAAGATATAGAAACAACATAAATGTCCAATAACTGGTAAATACATAAGCAAAATGTGCTACAGATATACAATAAAATAGTATTTTATCTTGAAATAAAAGAAAACCCAGTCATGTGTTTCAATACAGCTGAATATGGAGGACATTATGGTTTGTGAAATATGCTAGTCACGTAAGGATGTGGTTCCCCTTAGAGGAGAAACAGTCACAGAAAGAAATAATGGAATAGTGTTGTCAGAGGCTTGCAAATAAGGGAAATGGGGATTTCTGGTCAACAAATATATATATTTTCAGTTATTTACTGCATTACACTGTGCCTATAGTTTACAATTATGTGTGCACTTAAAAATTTGTTGAGATGGTAGATATTATGTTATTTACTCTTATCATAATTACATAAATAAATAAATAAATATCCTCAGAATCTAAATGCCAAAAAAACCTAGATGGATGCTTAATATAAAATTATGATTATAAAATAACATTTAATGAATTTAAATGGGTTGTATTGCTTTAAAAATATCAATGAATACTTTTATATTAATTTTACTATTTTAAAACTGTCAGGTCAATAATTTCCTGTGCAAAATTGTCATAATTAAAAAAGAAATGACACACTATTTTACTTAATATATTTTATTAAATCTATTAATTAATCAATTGAATTAATTAAGCTCTCCACTGAAAGCTTTTTTAAGTTTCATGATTTGCAACCAGGTGGGCCTAACTTGAAAACACATTGGTCTTCCTACCTTCCCCTATTGTTTTCATTTTCTTACACCTATAAGCTTCATTAGATTTATGCCACAGTCACATTAAAAAAATAAACTAGAAAGTGAGCCAATTTAGCTGTGTCTTCTCTAGTGCTTAAACTGTATAATATCATAGCAGTTGCTTTTCATTTCTGAATAGGTCTTTTGAGCATCAGAAATTATGATTATATAACTTCTATAGGATGTTGTATAATGGAACCAGTTACTGGTATCTGAATGTATTATAACTATTTTTTATGTTATTTTTTATTAAATTTAGCTGTGTACATTAATGTAATCATGGGGTATAATGTGTTGGTTTTATATATAATTTGAAATGTTTTCCTCAAACTGATTAACTTCATGGCATTTTCTTAGTTAGTATATTAAGACATTTATATTCTACACCTAGTAAATTTCACATGTACCCTTGTAAGATTCACTGTAGGCGTGGTCCCACCCTCCACCCATCTTCCCCCCTTCCCTCCCATCCCTTTCCCCTTTTCCCTTCTTCTTGGGCCATAATTGGGTTATAGCTTTCATAAGAAAGTCATAAATTGGTTTCATAGTAAGACTGAGGACATTGGATACTCTTTTTTCCATTCTTGAGATACTTTGCTAAGAAGAATATGTTCCCGCTCCATCCATGTAAACATGTAAGAGGTAAAGTCTCCATCTTTCATTAAGATGAAGATGACCATGACCAAGTGGGTTTTTTCCCGAGGGTCTAAAGGCTGGTTCAATATACATAAATCCATAAATATAATTTATATAATCCATACTACCCAAAGAAAGATATAATTTTAATGCAATCCCTGTTAAAGTGCCACTGTCATACTTTAAAGATCTCAAAAAAATAATACTTCATTTTATATGGAGTCAGAAAAAACCTTGAATAGCCAAGACATTACTCAGAAATAAAAACAAAGCAGGAGGAATCATGCTACCAAACCTCAGACTATACTATAAATTGATAGTGATTAAAAACAGCATGGTACTGGCACAAAAACAGAGAGGTAGACGCATGGAACAGAATAGAGAACCAAAAGATGAACCCAGCTGCTTATTGTTATATGATCTTTGACAAGCCAATTAAAAACATTGAGTGGGGAAAAGATTCCCTTTAACAAATGGTGCTGGGTAAACTGGTTGGTGACCTGTACAAGACTGAAACTGGACCCCCCACCTTTCACCATTAACTAAGATAGATTCTCACTGGATTAAAGATTTAAACTTAAGACATGATACTGTAAAAATACTAGAAGAAAGTGTAGGGAAAACTCTTGAAGAAATTGGCCTGGGTGAAAATTTTATGAGGAGGAACCCATGGGCAAATTAAAGCAACATCAGAAATACACTACTGGGACGTGATCAAACTAAAAAGCTTCTGCACAGCTAAGAACACAGTACATAAAGCAAGCAGGCAGCCCTCAGAATGGGAGAAATTACTTGTAGGTTATATATCTGAAAAGGTTTAATAACCTGAATCCACAGAGAACTCAAACATATCAGCAAGAAAAGAAGAAGTGATCCCATCTCAGAGTGGGCAAGGGACTTGAAAAGAAACTTCTCTAAAGAAGACAAAGGCCTACAAACATATGAAAAAATGCTCATCATCCTTATTCATCAGAAAAATGCAAATCAAAACTACTTTGAGATATCATCTAACTCCAGTAAGATTAGCCCATATCACAAATTCCCCAAATCACAGATGTTGGTGTGGATGTGGAGCAAAGGGAACACTTCTACACTGCTGGTGGGAATGCAAACTAACATGTTCCTTTTGGAAGAATGTGTGGAGAACACTTAGAGAACTAAAGATAGACCTGCCATTGGATCCTACAATTCCAATACTAGGTATATATCCAGAAGACCAAAAATCACACTACAACAATGATATTTGTACTAGAATGCTTATTGCAGCCCAATTCATGATTGCTAGGTCATGGAAGAAGCCCAAGTGCCCATTGACCCCACAAATGGATTAATAAATTGTGGTATATGTACACCATGGAATATTATGCAGCCTTAATGAAAGATGGAGACTTTGCTTCCTTCATGTTTACATGGATGGAGCTGGAAAATATTCTTCTTAGCAAAGTATCCCAAGAATGGAAGAAAAATTATCCAATGTACTCAGCCCTACTATGAAACTAATTTATAGCCTTCATATGAAAGCTATAACCCAATTATAGTTCAACAATATGGGGAAAAGGGAGAGGGAGGGGAGGGGCGGGGGGAGGATGGGTGGAGGGAGAGTGATTGGTGGGATCACACCTATGGTTCATCTCACAAGGGTACATGTGAATTTTTCTAAATGTAGAATATAAATGTCTCAACATAATAACTAAGAAAATGACATGAAGGTTATGTTAACCAGTCTGATGAAAATATTTCAAATTGTATATAAAACCAGCATACTGTACCCCATGACTGCATTAATGTATGCAGCTATGATTAAAAAAAAAAGTCTCTTAATGCTAATTTGGTTAAATTGTTTGTTACACAATTGATTTTACTAGTTCCTATAAGGGTATTGCTTTGTACATGCAAATAAGCATGTTAAACATGGAAGCAAAGATGACTAGAGAACTTGATATATTTTGTGGTTGATGGAGTTTGGTTAACATGCTTAGAGCAGACAGTGCTCAGCCTCAATAGTGCAGAAGGTGTTCTTTGAAATGTTACAGTTGCCTGCTCATTATGACTATTTGAATGACTATATCTGTACACTCATGTGTCAGGCTCTGTATTAGCTACGGATTGAATGCATGGACTCAAAATAATGTAAGGAATGTAAGGGATGCTTACTCAATGTAATCCTTCACACTCTGCCCCCAGATCCTTCTGGTTTTTCCCTGCAATGCCTGAGCTTTCATAGGGTTTAAGACTAAGGACCAGGGTTAGGGCTCCCAATTCAATCCTGTCTACATTTCCAGGGTGTTTAGTTTTGATATACATCATATATTGATTGACATAAAATTGCAGTTGGGCTTAAAAGAAGTGGACACCTACATGTTAAAAAAAAATGAGACAAAATCAACAGAATGTCGAGGTGAAATATTAACTAGGCAAAACCCTGGAGGTGTAACTCATAACACGACAATTTTGATATATAAAGGAATGTCTACGCAGATATTTAAGGTAAAAATTTCCAGGTTTTCAGATGAGGAATTAAAGGTCCAAGGCAGTTAATGACAAGCTGTGTGGCACAGGGAGCCCCAGGTCTGTCTTACAGAACTATTGCTAATGTTAAAAGTTAATACTGAAGCTATGCATCAAGGAAAGTTGGGAATTACTAAGCAATCTCCTCACTGAGGTCCTCAAGAAGCTCGGATACCTTTAAGGAAGACCATAGGGTGAGAACAGGTCCTGTTGCCAGAGTGATCTGATGTCAACCCCGTTTGTGATGAGAGATACGAAGATTGGCATAACTCAGAACAGCTACAGCCTATGTCTGAAATGGTGCTTAATAGCCTGAGCTTCTGAGACCAAGTTAAAGAATTTGAATCTTGGTTTTGCTCTTTATTAATGTAATGAATCAAGAAAAAATACTTCCCTTCATGATATTCAATTTCCTTACCTTACTGTCTAGACAGTAATAACTACCTTCTAGGGCTATTTTGTAGGGGGAAAAGTTAATGTTACTAATAAAAAGCCTGGTATAGTAACTGGAAAACAGATGCAAGTATGGGCATATCTACTTCAATTTTTTTTGCTACCAACTGATAAATTAGGAGCAATGATGGTTTCCAACAGTATAGAAATATTTATGGAAGTCATGATTCATTTTGCATGTCTTCAAGGAATGTCATTGCAATAGATATTTCTATTTATCAAAAGGAATTTAAAAACACAGTTTTATGGTTATCATACAATATATAGATGGGTTAAACCTTAGGCCTATGACCCCTATTAGATTTCATTAATATCAGCCTAAGGGAGCTCAGATCTTAGAAAAAGGCCCAAATAATGACACGTTGGCCTAGACAAGTAATGGGACCAACTCCACAATCTGTATGAAAAAACACCATAAAAAATTACAGCTGTGCAAAGGATATAGTGAGGAGACTTGTGGCCATATTTGCCAACAATCTGCCACTCAGAAAAATTAACAATCATAACATCTATTATGTAGATTTTTGAGGATTAAGCAAAATAACACTCATAACACTCAAAAAGAAGATAGGATAGGGTACACCATTGGGTCTACCATTCATAAAATGTTGATAGCTTCACTTTGAGCTAATGTTGATAATGAGATATTAAAAAATGATTTTTTTTTATTTCAGGTTAATTTTAGGGTACAAAGAAATAGGTTATAATGTTTGCATTTGTTAGGTGGAGTCCTTCTTATAATTGCATTCTGCCCATACCCTAACATTCTGCCCATTAAGTGGGAGCATGCCCTCTTTAACAGGAAAAGACAAGCATGATAAAATTGCCTTTCTATGTTTAAATAATCTTTAAATGTCACAGCCTTCCAGCTTTCTAGTTTTGGCATTTGAGGGCAAAGTGACAAAGTAAATTTTAAATCAATATAATAAATCAAAGCCTATAATTATAGACACATATGTGCTTACTTTAATATATACACATACACATATATGTGTATCTGTGTGTGTGTGTGTGTGTGTGTGTGTGTTTTAAGAGACAGAGTCTTGCAGCATCACCTAGGCTGGCCAGGGAGGCCAGAGATCATGACAGTTATAACTCACTGCAGCTTCTAGCTCCTAGAATCAAAGAATCTTCCTGTCTCAACTGCCCAAGTAGCTAGGACTATAGACAGGCTTGCCACCACCATCATACCCAGCTAATTTTTAAGAATGTTTTCTGTAGACATAGGTCTCACTGTGTTGCCTAGGCTGGTCTTAAACTCCTGGCCTCAAACAATCATCCCACCTTGGCCTTTCAAAATGCAGGGATCACAGGCATGAGCCATGGACCCAGCCAAATTATCTTTTTAATCGGACAGAGAATGCACTTAAATGACTGTAGAATTTATTTTTCCTCCTTGAATGTAACTTAATACAAATTTGAATGTAACTTTAGGTTTTGAGGAAATTATATATACACAGGAGGAAGTGAAGGAACAATTTAGGACAAGCTGCCTCGGGGAAACCTGACCCCTTACTTATTTCAACTTGTTCTATCTTACACCTCCTCACCTGAGGAGATGTTTGGAAGAATAGGAATGGATTGAAAGTAGGATGAGCATAATTCCTTAGTATTGTTATGCAGGTGAAGTAGAAAAACTAGGAATATTTCCTATGGAAAGAGTAGAAAAATATTATTATTCTGCAAAGACCAAGGTGCCTTTTATTTTCAAATTTGGAAAAGTAGCAGTGGAAGGGAGGCATTTGCTAGGTACTAAATGATTCATGAATAAAGCCAATACCTTTCAATTTTCCCATCTAGAAACTTGACAGACATGGTCAAAAGCCAATATGCATTGCTTTTTTCTGAACATGAAGCATCAAATTAAATATAAGCCCCTGGCCTGCAATGATAGGATGTTAACATCTGACTCAGGCCTACAAAAACTGACCCATTGCCATGACAGATATCACTATCTAAATGCAGTTCATATATTATAGATGCATGGATTAAGATCTAGAATTTTTATTATATGAATGTTAAGTGATTAATCCAGTGGCCCTCTTTCTCATGTTGCTTTTGCAAATTCATTCCCCTTAAGTTTTATTTACTAAAGTTATGTTGTGAACTTTTCTTACCTTTTCTGAGAATTTAGATCAATAATCTCTTTCAATGTTAACTGTCCTGACCCGTCAGGCTCCTACCGCCCTGGTCTTGGTTAGTGCAGGAAGGAACCAGGAGAGAGGCAGAAACCTGTGTGATGAGATGAGATGTGGTATAGTCAGGCCAAGAGCAAAGGCATGTAAATTTATTCAACTCTTTTTATCATGTTATTGTGACATTATGGGCATTACCTGGCATACCGGTCAACCTGGTGACAGAGCAACAGTGTTTCATTAGCCCTGATGACTAACTGCCTGTCTTCCAAGGCCTAGTTCTGACATCTTGCTCCTTAGCACAGATATCTAGGAACCAATGGAACCAATGCACTGGAACCCGCCAAGCTTGTGGAAGGTGGGCTAGCCCTTACTTTCCGGATAGCCCGGAGCAACCTCTGCACCAGCCTTTTATGGAAAGGGAATGATACAGGTGAGGGGAGTAATTAACAATGACTACGTGCTGAGGGCCCGGGCAGTAATTAACAATGACTACGTGCTGAGGGCCCGGGCTCCTTCTCCATAAGGAGCACCTGTAGACAAGTCGCCAGAGAGTCCACCCCTCAGCTGTAAATCATCTTGCTTAGAGGTCATTTATCTCTTGGGGTCCTCTACAGTTACCAGAATAAATTTTCCCTCAACCACGAAATGACTAGTCACGCAAAACGTGCTTATAATCTCCTAATAATGAATCATCTTCATTATGCCCCGGTTCTAAGAAGTGTTTTGTTTAAGAAAAAGAAACAAACAAAAAACCCTACCAGTACATGTGTTCTGTATTTTGAAAACTCCATTGAGGTTGGAGTAAAGCTCTCAGTGGTGGTGGTGACAGGAGTTTGATGTCATGTACCTAAGTAAAATCATAAGGCAGAATTCTTTATTAATTCCTATAAGAGAAATAATATTAGCTGTGTTATTTAGGAATCATAGGCCTTGCTATGCATTATACAATAACTAAAAATATTTCTCTATGCAAAGCCCCATTAAAATTAATGATGCAAGGAAGCAGCCTCATAAAATTATGCACTCATATTCTCATAAAGAGCAATGGCAATTGTGATCATGTTTACCAGGCAGTTTCTCGGGCATAATTTGAGATATTGTGGGGAATTTGTTCAGTGGATGTCTCTGCAGAATACCCTATGCTAAAATTTTTCTTTTGTATATTAATTTTCCTCTCCATATCATAAGTACCTTCTCTTTAATATGACATACATACGGTCTTATACCAATCTCAAAACTCATTAAATAACTTAAAAAATCTGCTTCAATCTGTTAATAAGCATTTGACCCTTACTCAAGTAATGAGTTGCCAGTCTTCAGTGGATAACAACAACAATGACATTGAAAGCTCTGCCCAGTAGAAGATATATTTCTCTCTCTTCTGTATAAAATAAATAAAATGGAATTTAAATGATTATTTATGTACCTGAAGAATTCAAGCGTGGATTCCTAACACGTAACAAATTTGTGATCCCGTGGAAGGAAGAAAAGGATTAGTGCCCATACAAATGGATTTTAGTTTTGAGTTCTTAACAGAAGGCTCAGTGATTTGTAAACTTTGGGTGAAAAAGTGGTCCTTTAGAAAGATCTTGAAGGTCATCTCCCAGTAGAAAATTGAAATAATGAGAGAGGAAGGACTAATGAAATCACCTGTTTTAATCATGATTAAAAAATCAAGGAAATGATGCAGCAGTTGTCAAATTAGTGCCTTCCCTACATAAAGCCAATTTAATTTGATTCGGAGTTACAAAGTTATTCCTGCTAGGTTCAAATGATTATTTTTTTGTGGGTATTTTTTTCAGACAGAGGCTCACTCTGTTGCCCTGGGTAGCTGGGTAGAATGCCCTGGTGTCATAGCTCCATTCCCTTCCCTCATCCTCCCAAGTACTTGGGACTACAGGCACTGGCTACAATGCTTGGCTAGTTTTTCTATATTTTTAGTAGAGGCTTAGGGTTGGGTGTGGTGATGCACATCTATAATCCTAGTACTCTGGGAGGCTGAGGCAGGTGGATTGCTTGAGCTCAGGAGTTTGAGACCACCCTGAGCATGAGTGAGGCCCCGTAAATAATGACTGTTTTGATTAGAACAATTCAAATAAGAAAATCATGGTTTTATTTATAACCTACTATATGCCGAGCATATCCTTCTTGGGATACCAAGTAGATGGTGAAGTATTTCCTGACATCAAACTCATCACATTCTCATGGCAAAGCATGTTCAGAGCAGTGTTCCCAAAGTCACGTTCCCTTGCTAGTCTATGAAGTGTGTGTCTTATATTTAGTGTCACTCGTAACAACTGTAACTCAAAAGGAATTTCTAATATAGTCAGGCCTCCATATTTATGATTCGATAGTCACAGATTGAACCAAATTCAGATGAAAACATTAAAAAAAATTTTGGCATAAAAATGGAGGCACAGACATAGAAGATCAAATAGAAAACGAGGAGATGAAACCATCTGATCTTTAACAAACCAAACAAAATCATACACTGGGGAAAAGAATCCCTATTCAATAAATGATGTTGGAAGAAATGGATAACCACATGTAAAAGACAGAAACTGGACCCACACCTTTCACCACTTACAAAAATTGACATAAGATGAATAAAATATTTACATCTAAGACATGAAATGATACAAAGTCTAAAAGAAAATGTGGGAAAAACTCTTGAGGATATCAGCCTGGGGAAAGATTTTGTGAAGATGATTTTGGTGGCAAATCGCAACAACAATAAAAGTAAACAAATGGGATTTAATTAAACTGGAAAGCTTCTGCACAGCTAAGGATACAACAGTCAAAGCAAAAAGACAGCCTTCAGAATGGGAAAAGATATTTGCATGTTACGAATCTGACAAAAGTTTGATAACTATGATCTATAGTGAACTCAAATTAATTAACAAAAAAAGAGCAAACAGTCCCATCTATCTCTGGGCAAGAGGTATGAACAGAACCTTCTGTGAGGAAGATAGACAAAATGCTAATAAACATTTGGAAAAATGCAACCATCCTGAGATATCACTCAACCCCAGTAAGATTGTCACCTATCAGAAAGTCCCAAAGTTGCATGCTCATGTGGATGTGGAGAGGGGAACATTTTTACGCTGTTGGTGGGACTGCAAACTAGTACAGCCTTTTTGGAAAGAAGTATGTAGACTCCTCAAAGAACTCAAAGAGAACCTCCCATTTGATCCTGCAATCCCCACTATTAGGCATCTACCCAGAAGGAAAAAACAATCATTTTATCATAGAGATTTTAGACACTAGATTGTTTTTTGCAGTTCAATTTACAATTGCCAAAACATGGAAAACAACCTAAATGCCCATCAGTTCATTAATGGATTAACAAGCTATATGTATATGATGGAATACTATTTACCCATAAAAAGGTGACTTTATGTCTTTTGTATTAACCCAGATGAAGTTGAAGCCATTCTTCTTAGTATCACAAGAATGGAAAAGCAATTATCCAATATACTATATACTTACATGAAGCCAGTAGATAACCTAATTCATACTGCATAAGAGAAAAACTCAATTCAATTCAAGTTGGGGGGAGGAGAAATGATGAGGGAGGGGGAAGAAGAGGGGATTGGTGTGCTCCCACTTAATGGGCACAATGTAGGGGTGTATGGCACGCCTCTTGGGTACAGAATGCAACTATTGAAGGGACTCTACCTAACATATTCAAATATTGTGACCTGGTTGTTTGTACCCTCACATTAACCTAAAATTAAAAAAAAAATAACAATACAACATTACAAACTTAAAAACAACACTGTATAACAACTATTTATGTACTATTTACATTGCATTATGTATCATAAGTAATCCAGAGATGATTTCAAGCATACAGGAGGATGTGTGAAAATTATATGCAAATACCACACCATTTTACATAAGAGACTTGAACATTTGGTATCCACTGTATGTGTTGGGGGGGGAGGCAATGTGCTGGAACCAACTCCCAGTGTATACCATGAGACCACTGGATTCTGACTGGTCTTCATGAATTTCAAGTAAATCTGTATATTGAGTTAGCACAATGGCTCAGGCCTATAATTCTAGCACTCTGGGAGGCCATGGTGAGAGGATTGCTTGAGCTCAGGAGTTTAAGACCAGCCTGAGCAAGAGCAAGACCCTTCCTCTACTAAAAAAAAAAGAAGAAAAAGTCTGTATAATGACTAAGAAAGACACTCAGATTAAAATAAAAGTTCCTTTTGATATTGTTCCTGCCTCTAAAAAGTAGCAAATATTTTAGACATGAATTTAAAAATAAATCTTGTGTCTCATTCTCCTTAGAGATACCAAGGGAATAACTTTTTATATATTATATATACTAATTATTTTTTAAATGATAATTTCCTCCCTTGTACCATATTCCTTTTCATTTTTGGAATAATACAAATGGGTTTCTATTAGGTAAACCAGACTTCTAGCACGGGTTTGAAATAAATGAATAAATCTGTCATCTACCCTTTCTGTGTAGCCCAGGTAAGCATTAAGTATGCTACCCCTTGGCCTTTCTCTAACTACTCAGGTGAAAACAGAAGAAGATAGAAAGGGGGGAGGATCCTGATGAGATGGGATGTGGTATAGTCAGGCCAAGAGCAAAGGCATGTAACTTTATTCAACTCTTTTTATCATGTTATTGTGACATTATGGGCATTACCTGGCATACCGGTCAACCTGGTGACCCAGCAACGGTGTTTCATTAGCCCTGATAACTAACTGCCTGTCTTCCAAGGACAGGTTCTGACATCTTGCTCCTTAACACAGATATCTAGGAAGAAGAGGCGAAGACAAATTATCTTTACAAGGGACCTCAAGCGTCCTGCCTTACCTTAGGACTCAACTCTTCTACTAAACAGCACGTAACATTTTTAATCAACAGATGTTCAAGGTGTATTCTTCATCTCCAAAATCTCTGTTGTCGGGGCTCAGAAATTTGTAATGTTAAAGTGACTTAAGGGATTTTAATAATAAGCAGAAATTTGTTACTATAGCTTTTTTTTAGAGACAGAGTCTCACTCTGTTGCCCTGGGTAGAGTGCCATAGCATCATCATAGCTCACAGCAACCTCAAATTCTTGGGCTCATGCAATCCTCTTGCTTCAGCCTCATGAGTAGCTGGGACTACAGGCACCTACCACGGTGCCCAGCTAGTTTTTTTTCTATTGTTAGTAGAGATAAGGTCTTGCTTTTGCTCCAGGTGGTATCAAACTCCTGAGGTTAAGTATTCCTCCTGCCTTGGCCTTCTAGAAAGCTAGGATTACAGGGATGAGCCACCACTTCTGACCTGTTGCTATGGTTTAAATTAAAAATAATTTTAAGGGAATTAGGCTGAGTACAAAAAGCCAATCTAAAGAGGTTACATAATTCAGGATTCTATTTACATAACATTCTTGAAATAACAAAATTATAGAGATGGTGAACAGATGAGTGATTTTTAGGGCAGTCTAGATAGAGGAGAGGGTATGCCTATACAATTCTTATGTCTCATTTTCCTCACCAGATATCAAGGGAATAACTTATTGCACATTATATATGCTAATCTTAAAAAACAAGGCTTTTATCCAAGATTCTCTTATAATTGATAATTTGAATTACTATAGTATATTTGCCACAATTTATGAATCAAAATTAATTCTTAAATAATAACTATTATTAACTCAAGTTCTTCTTTTTAAATATATTTAACATCATTATCCAATACCCTTTTTCTGTTTGAGGATTTCATCCAGAATACATTAGATTTAGTTATTAAGCTCCAGAGTAGCACAAGGCAGGCTGCTGATGATAGAATAGTTGTGTATCTGAATTGGGATATTGGTTACATGGATCAATGCATGCAGTAAAATTATACAGAAATACTCACAAACATGCAAGTGCTAATAAAAATGTTGAAATATGAGTAAACTCCTTGGATTACCCTAATATTTATTTCCTGGTTTGGATTTTATACAGTACCATAGCAAGATATTTCCATTGAGTGAAGGGCATTATATGTACATCTCTTATCTCTCTGTTAATCAATAATATATATTTTTTTTGAGACAGAGCCTCAAGTTATCCCTCTGGGTAGAGTGCCATGGCATCACAGCTCATAGCAACCTCCAACTCCTGGGCTCAAGTGAGTCTCCTGCCTCCGCCTCCCAAGTAGCTGGGACCACAGGCGCCCGCCACAACGCCCGGCCATTTTTTGGTTGCAGCCATCAGTGTTTGGCGGGCCCGGGCTGGGGATTCGAACCCGCCACCTTAGGTGTATGTGGCTGGCGCCTTAGCCGATTGAGCCACAGGCGCTGAGCCGCGCCACTCATTTCTTAATTTAGACACTTAATAAAGCGGGTCTGGGCTGCGCCTGTGGCTCAGTGGGTAGGACGCTGGCCCCCGTATACCGAGGGTGGCGGGCGCCTGTAGTCCCAGCTACTTGGGAGGCTGAAGCAAGAGAATCGCCTAAGCCCAGGAGTTGGAGGTTACCGTGAGCTGTGACGCCACCGCACTCTACGGAGGGCAACAAAATGAGACTCTGACGCTAATCAATAAATAAATAAAGCAGGTCTGAGAGCTGGCCCTGGGAGCGAACCCATGTTGCAGTCCGGATGGGGCGGACGGAGGGAGCCTGGGCGCTGGGCCGGTCCGTGGATGGTCGGCGGAGGTCGGGCTGCGGTGTAGACCGAGCCCCCGGGCTGTCAGCGGTGCTTCGCGCTGAGCGCTCGCCCGTCCCGAGGAGCCGCTCCCGCTCCTGGCTCGGCAGGTGGAGGGCGCGCAGGGTGCGGGGCGCCCGCTGGGCCCTTGCGGTCTCTCCACCTGAAGCTAACGGACACCGCTCCCACTCCGAGCCCGGCGCTGCACAAAGGGGCGATTTCGCACTTCCGCAGGGTGACTGCAAGGTTAAAGCCCTAGCAACACCGGTCGCCCGAGCGCACGAACTTGACTCATCGCCATCGCCGCGGGGCATCTTCCCCAGCCTGGGCCTGCTGCCTCCCGCTGACCCGGAGCGGGGGCAGGGATGCAGGCGTCCTCAAACTACGGCCAGCGGGCCATATGCGGCCCGCCTAGGACATTTATCCGGCCCGCTGGGTGCTTTTACTGCCACTGCCTGTCCGGCTTAGCAGCTGACTCATCCCGGGGCCCGCAGTCCGGCCCTCCAATGGTCTGAGGGACAGTGAACTGGACCCCTGTTTAAAAAGTTTGAGGACCCCTGGAACTGCTTGGGCCGCCATCCCTGCCCACCCCTCCTCTTCCTCTACCAAACTGGGGTCGCGTGGGACACTGGGGCTATCGGTGGGCGCCAAGAGGAGCGGAGGAAGCTGGGAGCATGTCGGCGTCCCCTCACTACACCACCCCAACCCGCCCCCACAAGGAAGGGCCCGCAGTTGCGCCGGGTGCGCAAGACCCTAAAGGCGCCCCAGCTGCGCCCCTCCGGGTTGGGTCGGGGACAGGCACCCTGGCCAGCAGGGGAGAGAGCAGAGCGTCCGGTTGCCTGTCAAGTTTCTGGCAAGAAATCACACATTCAGAAGAACGGGACAACTGTACGTTTTTAGCTCAAGCAGCGTCCTGCAGTCGCCAGCAACCCCTGTGGGCTGCTCTCCGCCGCCCCACGCCCAAGACAGTAGGAGGACCTTTTCTTACTCCTCCTCCCCATCCGACCCCATCCCGGACATTCCCCAGCTCTTCTTTCCTCCCAGCAAAAGTCAGTGGCCCTGATTAGCGCCCAGCAAAGTTCCCATTTTTCTTCTTCTTCTTCTTCTTTTTTTTTTTTTGAGACAGAGTCTCACTGTGTCGCCCTCGATAGAGCGCCGTGGCGTCACAGCTACAGCTCACTGCAACCTCAAACTCCTGGGCTTAAGCGATTCTCTTGCCTCAGCCTCCAAGTAGCTTGGACTACAGGCGCCTGCCACAACACCTGGCTGTTTTTTTGTTGCAGTTGTCATTGGTTAGCTGTGGCCAGGTTAGACCTCGCCAGCCTAGTGTATGTGGATGGCACTGTAACCACTGAACTACCGGTGCGGAGCTAAAGTTCCCGTTTTTCAACTGCATACAAGTTCTGGCGGATTGGAACAACCGATGGCCTCGGGAGCGAAAAGGGAGAGTGCCCTGGGGGCCTCGGCCAGAGAGCAGAAGAGGACAAGGTTATCAGACTATTGGGGGTAATCTAGAGAGGCTTGTTGAAGCAAATGACCTCTGAGTTGGACCTTGAAGGCTAAGTGGGAGTTTTCTAGATGGGAAAGGAGATAGATATCACATTACATTTCAGGGTCAAGGTCCCCGAACACACCCCCCCACCCAGACAGGGAGCTCGCTGTGGTCATGCATCAAATGTTGAATGGCAGCATGGAACTGGTCTGTCCATACAAAGGGAGATTTTCAGTCCGAAAAGGAAGGAAACATTGACCCCTGCTACAACACCTCAAACCTTGAGGGTCAGTCACAATGGACCACCCGTTGTAGGTCATTTGCGTGAATGTCCAGAGTAGGCAAGA
Source organism: Galagoides demidoff (assembly GCA_963574575.1). Taxonomy (NCBI): domain Eukaryota; kingdom Metazoa; phylum Chordata; class Mammalia; order Primates; family Galagidae; genus Galagoides; species Galagoides demidoff. Next base: position 2,483 of record CAUYQV010019423.1, on the reverse strand, counting down.
CTTATTTTTTTCTTTTCCTTTTTTTTTTGAGGCAGTTTCACTGTCGCCCTAGGTAGAGTGCCATAGCATCACAGCTCACAGCAACATCAAACTCCTGGGCTAAGCAAGCCTCTTGCTTCAGCCTCGCAGGTAGCTAGGACTACAGGTGCCTATCACAGTGCCCGGCTATTTTTTTTTTTTTTTGGTTGTAGTTGTCATTGCTGTTTAGCAGGCCCGGGATGGGTTCGAACCCTCCAGCTCCGTTGCATATGGCTGGCACCCTAGCCGCTAAGACTCCACTACACTTACTCTAGATCCTGGGACTCCTGGGGAGGAAGCAGAGCCTACAGGCGCAGAGCCCTAAGCTCTTTTTTAACCTACTAAAATATGACTCATATACTATAAAGCTTATCATTTTAAAGCAGACAATTCAATGGGTTTTACTACATAATGTTTAGGGAATTAGATTGTGGCAACCATCACCACAATCTAATCCCCTGAACATTCTCCCCTAAACAAAGCACCAAACCTTTAAATAGTTATGCTCCCAAGCCCCCAGCCCCTGGCCACCCCTAGCTGACTTTCTGTCAAACTCATGGCCAGGTCGGGTGTGGTGGCTCACACTTATAATCCTAGCACTCTGGGAGGCTGAGGTGGAAGGATCCCTCAAGCTCAGGAGTTTAAGACCAGCCCTAGCAAAAGCCAGATTTGATTTCTACCCAAAATAGGGGGGGAAAAAGAATTAGCTAGGTGTGGTGGTGTACACCTGTAGTCCCAGCTACTTGAGAGGCTGAGGCAAGAGGTTTGCTTAAGCCTGGGGAGTTTGAGGTTGCAGTGAGTTAATGATGCTACTACACTCTACCTAGGGCGATAGAGTGAGACTTTTCCTTAAAAAAAAAAATAAACAGAACCTCGGCACCTGTAGCTCAGCTGAGCTCAAAAAAAAAAAAAAAAAAGAGCTTAGCAGAAAAGTGCACAGATCCTACACAGTTCTCACTGCTACCCCAGGCAACTTACTCTGGGGCCTCACAGCGGGCAAGGCTGTGGCTGGGACAGAACCTTGCTACCCTCTGATAGTATCGTCTCAAGGGACCCCCCTTCTCTACTAAAAATAGAAAAACTAGCCAGGCATTGTAGTAGGTGCCTGTAGTCCCAGCTACTCTGGAGGCTGAGGCAAGAGGTTCTCTTGAGTCCAGGAATTTGAGGTTGCTATAAATAAGGCTGATGCCAGAGCACTCTAGCCCCAGCAACAGAGTGAGACTTTGTCAAAAACAAAAACAAAACCAGGAGGGGCTGGGTTTGTCTACAATTCAGCAGTTCTCGACCTTCCTAATTCCATGACTCTTTAATAACGATTCCTGTGGTCACGGCCCCCAGGTTGAGAACCGCTGGTCTACATGATTTATTTATCTTTTTTGTGTCAAAAGTGTAGAACAGGCTCGGTGCTGGTGCCATAGTGGTTACGGCACCAGCCACATTCACCAAAGTTGGCATGTTTGAACCCACTCCAGGCCAGCTAACCAAAAATGACAACTGTTACAAAAAATAGCTGGGCATTGTGTTGGGCGCCTGTAGTTCCAGCTACTCGGGAGGCTGAAGCAAGAGAATCGCTTAAGCCCAAGAGTTTGAGGTTGCTGTGAGCTGTGACGCTATGGCACTCTACCTAGGATGACGTAGTGAGACTTTGTCTCAAAAAAAAAAAAAGAAAAAAGTGTTGGGCGGTGCCTGTGGCCCAGTGGGTAGGGCGCTGGCCCCATATACTGAGGGTGGCGGATTAGAACCCAGCCACAGCCAAACTGCAACCAGAAAAAAAAAACCAAACAGCTGGGCGTTGTGGCAGGCACCTATAGTCCCAGCTACTTGGGAGGCTGAGGCAAGAGGATTGCCTAAGCCCAAGAGTTGGAGGTTGCTGCAAGCTGTGACACCATGGCAATCTACCGAGGGTAACAAAGTAAGACTCTGTCTCTAAACAAACAAACAAACAAAAAACAATGTTTGAACAAGGGTCCCAGCACTCCATTTCATTTTGCACTGGAAAATCATGAAGCCAGGTCTACCTAGAGGCCACAGGATATTGAGACACAGAAGGTCTCTGTGAAGAAGAACTTGCCACAGTGCAGCTCAGAGGTCCCTGCAGGAGACCTGGAGATGGGTGATGGCCTAGAAAGGAAGGGCCAGATGGAGGTCACTGCACAGCCAAGCCTGCAGGGCCAGGCCCTCCACCTGTCTAGCCACTCAACCATCAGTTAGTCATTCAGCCAACAATTGTGAGATCCCATAATGTATCCAGTTCTGGTTTCCAGGGTTCACACTCCTAAGAGCTTATGGTTTCTTAAATATGTAAACTAGCGCCCACCCACCCCATGCCTAGGCCACTCCTTGATTTGTTTTTCTTTTTTTTTTTTTTGAGACAGAGCCTCAAGCTATCCCCCTGGGTAGAGTGCCATGGCATCACAGCTCATAGCAACCTCCAACTCCTGGGCTCAAGCGAGTCTCCTGCCTCC
>CAUYQV010019418.1:0-21807 GCA_963574575.1 Galagoides demidoff | reverse complement strand
AGAAAAGTTCACTTGTACCCTTGTTAGGCAGATATATAGGTAATCTTTCCCCTCACCCTCCCACCCCCCATACACCCATCTCCCCGACCCCTACCCCCCCCCGCCCCCCAATTTTTGGGGGGGGGGGGGGGGTTGGGGCGGGGTATACGGGGGGTTGGGTGGTGGGAGGGTGACAGGAAAGATTGCCTATATATCTGTCTAACAAGGGTACAAGTGAACTTTTCTAGAACTAGAATATAAATGTTTTGATACAATGATTAAGCAAATGACATGAAATTTATATTAACCAGCTTGATGAAAGTGTTTCAAATTGTATATGAAAACAGCACAATGTACCCCATGTTTGCATTAATGTATACAGCTATCAATTAATAAAAAAAAAAAAAAAAGACCGTCCAGGCTTAGCTGTGATGTTCAGTGAGTGAGGTGTATTAAATGCATTTTCAACCTCATGATATTTCAGACTTACCATGTGTTTATTTGGACAACCCTATTGTAAGTCAAGGAGCATCTGTAATTCCATGTAAAACACGCATGTTCTGCAAAAACAAGCCAGCTCCTCAAGAGCAGTTACCATAGACAGGACAGGTTGTTTATATAGAGTAATAAAAATAATCTTTGTTTGACATATAGTATATGTTTAATAGATATGTGTTGGAAAAATGAATAAGATGTGTAAAGACATGAAGAAAAATAACCAGATGAACATGATCTCATTACTTTACAAAATAGTAAGATTATGAGAACATTCAGAAACATAGCAGATAGTTCAATTTAATTCTGTTTAAAATATTCTGATACAATTGAGAGCAGCCTTTTCTAATTTTTCATCCAAAGGGATGTACAGAGACAAAGCAAACAATTTCTTTGTTCTTTTGTGTCTACCTGTGAATGGGAGAAGGACCCCGGGATGTCTCAGTTAAGAGTACAGCCTTCTGGAAGCTTTTCTTTCTCTGAGTCTTTACAGCCAGCACCATCTGACACCCTCTGTCTATCCCAGATCCAGTCTTTGTGTTTGCCTCCACTGATAAAGGAATCTCTCCTCCATGTAGCTTTTCTCCCCATAATTCACCCATAAATCACTCATAAAGAAAAAGAAAAAAAAAAAAACTTCCATTGTGACATGATTTGCCAAGCAGTGATTTAAATTTATTTAATCATAGAAAAGATATGTTCCAAGCCACAAGCTGCTTAGAGGTTTTTATAAAAAAATGTAATTTAGAGTAACAACGACCATCTACAAAGTTTTATTCTGTTAGCATCATAAAAGACAGACAATAATTATTCTTGAGATTTTATTAATATTAAGCAAAAAGACATTTAGATGCCAAACAAGTTGTTTATTTAGACATTGTGGAGGATAAATGATATTTGCTCCCCCATCAGAAGTTAATTTTGTAACTGACAGATTTTTTTCCACAAATCTTTATAGTTTTATTAGCATTTTATAACATGTTTTATATTGGAGAAAAGTGCCTTGTACTCATTTTAATTAGTTATTTCTCATATATATCAATTAGTTTCAGTAATAGAAAGAGTAAAGTCAAAAAGATTTTGAATAGCAAGATGTCACATATGCATACAAATTAAGCTTTAATGACTTCCATCTGGGGATTATTACCCAGCATCCCAAGTGGTTTTGCAGAAAAATTGTAGGAACGACAGAAGGGCCTTGCTACTTTTTCCCATCCCATCCACGAGAGGGCGCAATGATTCAGTCTTTAAACATGTTTTAAGTTGCTTATGAAGGTGGGCACAGTGGGTAAGGGGACAATATTAATACAAGGAAGCAACCACATGCAGATCTTCTATGAGCAATGTGGTGGTAAGGTGGCCTCCCTGCTCAAGAATATCAGCTCACAGAGGTAATATTCAGAGACTTAAGTTAAGTAGAGGCTTTGCTACTTACCAGTAACTGAGAGAAAGCAAACCAAGTTTAAATCACTCTTTTTTTTTTTTTTGAGACAAAGTCTCGCTTTGTTGCTCTGGCTAGAGTACCGTGGTGTCATAACTCACAGCAACTTCAACCTGTTGGTCTCAAGTGATCCTCTTGCTTCAGCCTCCCGAGTAGCTGGGACTACAGATGCCCACCACAATACCTGGCTATTTTTAGAGATGGGGTCTCAGTGTTGGTCAGGCTGGTCTGGAACTCCTGAGCTCAGGTACTCCACCTGCCTCAGCCTATCTAACTGCTAGGATTACAGGCATGAGCCACTATACCCGGCCAGTTTAGATCTCTTTACACCTCACCTTTCCCATGTGCCCTAAGGAGATATCAATGCCCACTTCATAGCTTTTTTTCTTGTACAGTGTAATCAACCAGCATTCCTGCTCTGATTTTCAATTTAGGGTTTTAGCAACATACTTAAATGTCATTGCTTCCAAATGACAAATGGCACTGTGACTTAATCATTATAGGTAATAACTTAAAGTCCTTCAACCCATGATGTCTATAAGGTGAAATACTCTGGTAGGAATTTTTTACTATTAGCCTAAACTATCTAAACCTCCCAAATGACCCATGTAATTAAACTTGCCCCATCTGAAAGTTTAGATAGGTTTACACACATATCTAAGTGGATACAGATAGAGATATGATATGGAAAAGCTCCAAAACTTTCCTGACTGTTAAAGTGAGCAGATGCTTCCTCTTATAATGAGGAGGACTATATGGCCCTTGTGAGGGCCATTATTTAGTGTGCTGTCGATGGCATTCTGTTGCCAAATTAAGCCAGCTTTCCTGTCGATGTCAAATAACCAATTTTCAATTCCTCCAAGTTCTTCTAATTTCATGATTTTTATGGTTTAAAATGCAAAGAATAATTAAAATCCAGCATCAAATTAGAAACCGCATAAACGTTATCATCGAGCTGAAATGTATTCCCAGCTAGACAGCATGGCACCGATGTTTATTTCAGTTTTATTGAATACTTACCCATGTTATCTGTTTTTCCTAGGTCTGTGAAAGAGCTGAATTACTTAATGTATGTTAGAGTGAGCCTAAGTAAAACAGATGTTTTCACTGAGTTCCTTATCATATGGTAAAGAATTATAACTTTGGACAGTACCTTTGGCTCAAAGGAGTAGGGCACGGGCACCATATGCCGAAGTTGGTGGGTTCAAACCCAGCCCTGGCAAAAAAAAAAAGGAATTATAATTTTCCTTTCATGTGATGTCAAATATCGTCAGGGTAATATGTGATGTGTCAAACTAGATAAGAAGACATGTTATTTTGAATTTATTGTTATTTATGGATGTGTGCTTGGCTTATATAATTATTTTTTACTTATTTATTTTTTAGTACAACATTGTATTGAAGAAAACCCCCAGAGACAAGACGTCAAAGTTTTTACGTACATTATTTTCACAATGTAAATTGCAGGAGTCATTGAAAACAGAAATAGTCCACAGAGAATCCAGACATTAACATTAATCTATCTATAGTCAGCGTTTACTTAATGCACGAATATTGTGCCTGGTGAAGAAGTAAATTGCTGTGTAAAAAGTGTGTCTTTCAAACTCATGAAAATGTGCCCAGAAGTAGGACCCTGGACCTTCTAATTTTCTCTGTAATAACTAGTGACCACTCACACGATTCATGGTCTATGGATTACGTTCTGACAGTATGTAGCTCTGGCTGGTGTTGACATCACAATGTCCCACAAACTTTTGGTCTCCTCCTTCCCTTTATTTGCATTTAGCATCTGTTTTCTAATACCCTTGTCCGTGGATCTTGCCGCCCAGTTTGACACTTGTCCCTGGTGCAAATTTTCCTACTGTGATCATTCTCTCTGGGTGCTGCATCCCTAGCTGGCCCCTGATTTTGTTGCTCTCACCATGGTCTCATGCTCTCTAAATGGTCTTATTCTATGACAATGTCAAACACAAGGGAGTTAAGAATTCAAATTGACGTACATAAACTAATTTTAAAAGATAAATAATGTGCAAATAATTGTTAAATTGCATGGTACAAATAATAATTGTAGGGATTTTAAAGAGACTGTCAATGTACACATTCATGTATACGTGTGTATGTACATTTATTCATTTGTACATCATATTTTGGCAGCAATTGTATACCACAGGCAGATTTGATGAGTATACGCGTGTATACACACACATACACATAAGCTCACTATTCTGGATATATACAAAATTAGATGCACACAGATGTTTATATGTCTGTGAACAATAATGTTCGCTGCTTAAATATGGTTACATAAATTGTTACTGGGTCAGAAACACTTATTCACACACTTTTCTTTTACTCCATTGCAGGTATATTTTCAAATATGCTTCTGAAAAATGGAGTCTATTAGAATTTATTTTACATTGACCTCTGCTATTTTCTTTTTTTTTTTGTACAGATATTAATAGATTATTCTGTCCCACCTAGCTCCTCCAGTAGAATAGGAAATGACCAAGTCAGAAAAAAATGGACCTACGGTAAAACCATACAGATTTGATGTTTCTAAAGATATTTGAGTGAGAGCTTGACAAGGAACCTTCAAGGATATCCTCACAGATTTGGGGGAGATAAGTGAATTGCCAGTTTTTAAGAACAAGGAAAAGTAACAAATTTGTAAGAAACAGAACTTTCTTCAACACAGAAGTTAGAGGAACTAATGTGACTCATGCCACTTTGACAAATGGAGAAATTGTTCTACTTAGGTTTCTGCATGTAAAATCTCTTTAGCACGATTCTTTTAGAATAGAATTAGAAATTGTTCTACTTAGGTTTCTGCATGTAAAATCTCTTTAGCACGATTCTTTTAGAATGGAAACTTAAAGCCATAAGGGTTTATAATTTGGCTCTCCCTTGAGTGGAAACCACTAAGCGTTCATGAGATGAAAGTACATGTACATCATTCATAAAGATTATCAAATAATTAGGGTTGAGCAATAAAATGTAGGACATTTATTTAAACTTGAATTTTAGAAAAACAATAACTTTTTAGTATAATTATATATTCCCTGCAACATTTTTATTTGCTCAGTCTTGCCATCCTACAAATAAAGTAACACATTTACAAATCATTACAATTCTGGAGGTAAATCATTATGGAAGGGAAGGATGTCCACAGAAAAAGTAGGGAAACATTTGCAAATTAAATATTACTGACCTAGTAAAGCAAGAATTCTCATGAGAAGCTGTGGAGAGTGGGCTGTGGGCGGCAGGGCCCCCACAGCCTGGGGAGGCATTCAGGGAACAACCCCCAGCTTCTTCTCCTCCTTTAACGACATTCTTTTCACCTGCCAAAGTCACGTAGCCCATACATACTTTTCTAAATGATTTTTTCTCTCGAAGGTTGATCTCTACCCCATGTGCTAAGATTTACACAACCTTGTTGAGATACTGTATAAATAAAGCTGTTTCCACAGTTCAGGTGCTGGCTACAGCCATCAGCTGTGACAGTCCTCTCAACCTATCTCATCCTATCTCTCATCTCCTGTCTTTCATTGTCTCTCCCTGTCTTTCTTGGCTTTATTTCTCCATTTTCCGCCATTTCCACTCAGGTCAACTCTCCCTCCCCTCCCTGGGTCACAAGAAGAAGCCTTTGAGCTAATTGGCCAAAAGACCCAACTGGGAAATAAGGAACAAGGACACTGTGGATGTGATAAGTATAAAGAAATTTATAACTAATAATGATCAGTTCATAATTTATTATAATATTAAATGAGGTCATGGTTCCATAAATATTCATGAGAAGTAAAAGCATTTCTTCCCAGTGAAGCCTTTATATACATTATGAAGTTGGTCTAGGTAAGTGGTAGATTAACGTGAGCCTCATGGTTTCGGTCTGAGCTCAGAATGTTATACTTAGCAAGGTCCTTGCAGAAAAGAAAACCTTTTTGCATGGGCCGATGAGACTGTGACCTAAAGAGGCCATGCTGGAGCCACTGAATTAAGTATATACATTTTGACACTGATGCTTACAAAATTATTACTGTATTTCTTCAGGCCACTGGTTTTATTAGCATGCTCATCATAATTAATCAGGTTGAAAACATGGAAGAATTTAAAAATATGAAGACCAATAAACACTTTTATGACTTACTCATTAGGTGTATGCTTGAAAACATTTATCATGGCCATCAATTTTGGTCTTGAATATTTTAGTTCTCACTGAATATGAGAGAAAAATGTCTTATATTCATTCTTTTCAGCTTTTAGAATATTTAGCATATGGATTTGGTATTAATCTCTAGTGCTTATTTTTTAAAAGCAAAACTTTAAAATATAATTACCTTAAAGTTTTTTGAATGGCAGAATATAATATTGACTTGTTAAAAAAAAGACAGCGAAAGCTTATATTAGGTCCAATGCTATCACAAAGTGAAGGAGAAGCTTATGCAAAGCTTTGGTTCACTCTGTTGAATAATTTTAGACTATATTCTTGAACTTGGATAATCTAAAAAGAGGAATTTGAACTGTATCTAATTATAAAACATAAAATAGAATTTAAGACAATATTTTAATAGCATTACATTTTATTGCTTGAGTTTGGGGCTAAGAGCTGTGTTCACATTCAGGCTTATAATAATTAAAATTATTCTACAAAGAAAAGTAACACATACTTATTGCATTAGGACAGCATGGAAATTGGCTTCTCTTTCTCCAGTTGTTTACTAGTATTTTAGTTTTTTTCCTCTTTTTTCTGGTGTCATTAGCTTCCATAGTTCCTTTAAGAAGCTGAGAAAGAGTAGGCCGTGCTGTGAGTGATTGGAGCTGAGTTGAATTATAGAGCAGTATATCCTGTTGGGACTCTGGGCTTACCCATTTTCTACCCTTTTCATGACATTTCAATGTGAATTTTTGCTCCTATCTATGAGGTTTTCAGAATCTGCCCTCCAAGTCATTGTTTTGCCCTCACACCTACCACCTAGACTTGTTTTCTAGACTCAGATTTAGATTCCTTCTATCACAGCTATTGCATGTAACCTTAGTGAAAGTTCATTGCATCAGTTTGTCATCCTTCCATAGCAGCTCTTACAAGCCACTGCAAGGAGAATGATCTACATTTCCCCCCAAGCCTGCCACATCTATTCTCTGTGAATCTGATTCTACACCAACTATTCACCTGAAAGCTACCTTATGGGGATTAGATACTGGATGGGTAGAATGTGCCACACAGAATTACCATTAAGAATAATTATGAGCCAATTCTGGCTTCCATGCCTTTTCTCTCTGTCCTGTTGGGTATTGTCCTAATCTATTCCTCTCATGATCAGGACTATGTCCTGACCATCCAGATTCCTAGGACTTAGTGGGTTCTAGGAATCTCCATGACTACAACCCTTTCTTGCTTCTTCTCTGATTTGCATTTTGTGGCAATATCTGTTAAGGAGTTAATCAGATATGCTAATTAGTCTTAATGGGAGGTAAATAAACCTGTGTCTTTCATTTCATGCTTTATTCTAATTGAAATATACATTTCCCCCCAAAGGATCACAGGGATTAGCTCCAATGGTAGGAAATACAGGGGAATTGAAAGTCCCTCTGGGAGATCTGTTCAGGCAGGCAGGTCTTTCATTGCTCCTCACATCCTTTCTTGTAATCCAATACCTCAGGGGCAAATATCTGAGCAGCCTGGGGAACTCAGTGAAGTAGCTGGCAGAGAGAATGTCTTCCAGAAGGGAACTACAGAGTCTCTCAACCCTACTCACTTAGTTCCCCCCTCTCAGCAGACTACCTTTCCTTTTGCTATGCAGGATAAACATTAGACTCCAAAGATCCATCACCCTAATTTTCTCTCACAGTATCTACAAACCAACCTCTATTCACACACATTTGTTTGCTTTGTTCTTTGGGTATCAAAGAAGAGCCATTCTCATCTTATCTTAAATCAGTGCTTCCCTTCCAGGTAGAAGCTGCTGGCAACCGCAAGCCGGCAAGGCCCTGGGAGTGAATTTGTCTAAAGGTTGAATATGAATGTCTTAACACAACAATTATGAGAAAGACATGATGGCTATGTTAGCCAGTTAGCCAAACTGCATATGGAAGCAACACACTGTATTCTATGATAGAATTAATGTACACAATTATGATCTAATTAAAAAAAGATTATAAAAAATAAAAATAAAAAAAAATGTCGCGAAAGAAAAATCTACCCATCATGCCCCTTTCTGTTACCCATGCCCACACCACCATCATCTTACATCTTTATCAGTGTCATAGTCTCAGAATTGGTTCCTTTCTGTCATCCCCTCCCTCAGCCAAGTTCTCAAGTATTGTTTATAATTCTCAATCTGTTCATGTCATTTTTATGCTTGAAGTATTAATCATCAAAATAAAACTCACCATCTGTAAAACATGTTACAAGGTCCTATGTCATTTTACACAATCCTACCCCTTCCACTCATTTTTTCTTCTGTTCAGACCTTTATTTGAATGGCTGGCTCTCATATTCCCCAGGTTTCTGGGGAAATTTCACATCATCAGAGAAGTCTTTTCTGGTCTCATGTCTAGGACACCTTCTTGCCCCTCACCTTCTGTCCTACTGTTGTCCCTCCTTGAACCACTGTTCTGCTTTAATTTTTCTTCATTAAAATTGACTCGCTCTAAAATCACATCACTTACCAGCCAGCCACAGTGGCTCATGCCTGTAATCCAAGCACTCTGGGAGGCCAAGACAGGTGGACTGCTTGAGCTAGAGTTAGAGATCACCCTGAGCAAGAGCAAGACCCTGTCTCTACCAAAAATAGAAAAAACTAACTGGACATTGTGGTGGCTTACTTCCAGCTGAGGCAGGAGGATCTTTTGAGCCCAAGAGTTTGAATTTCTTTGAGCTACAACTCCCTTACATCTCACTCTAGTCTGGGCAAGAGAGTGAAACTCTGTCTCAAAAAATAAATAAATAAATAAATAAAATCATACTACTTACTGATCAAATAATATAAATGAGAATAGTTTATAACTTTTGTCCCCAATTCTCACAATAATGTAAGCTCCAAGAGGGTGGAAACTTCTTGTTTTGTTTTTTGTTCTATATATTATGCTCTGTACTTGGAAAAGTTTGGACCCTGATAAGGGAGATGAGAGATAGCCAGACAGAAAGGGAGGTAGATAGTAGACTTACATCTAGGTTCATATCCATACACATGTTGAATGAATGAATGAATGCAGACTCCCCAGATGACTGAGCAGACATGCAGGAGTGGTGAGTGGTACATTGGCCACCACATGCTGCTTCCCCTGACCACTCGGGGTAATTGGAACAGCTGCAGAACGTCAGTCAGGGACTCTCCGGGCTGCAGCTAACAAGGCGTAGACCTCTGTCTAACAAGACCTTTTGGAATCAAGTCTCAGTGGGCCCTTCTGAAATAACACAGATACAGTGCAGTAAAAACAGCCTGCAGAAATGGCATTTATAACTCTCTTTACAACCTGAGTCTATCACAGGAAATGTCAGGCAAACATATATAAATAAAAATGAATTCTCAGCTTTATCTGCTGAGACTATAACAACCTAATAAGGTTTCCCCAGCAAAACAGAACAGGCAAGAAAGGCACAGAGATCCTTGAATTCTCCTTTTCCTTCCAAATATGAAGGAAATCACTTTTCTACTCATGCATGAGTTCTACCTACCTTCGACTACAGGTGAGAAGGCAGAAACCAGGTCTATGCACTGCTGGGTTCTCCATGGCACGGAGTAATTAGTCCCTCCCCCTACTATTGAGACTGATCTGATCTACCACTACCTATAAAAAAGCTCACCCATAAGAAATCCTAAAAGACTCTTTACATCTTTTGTATTAACCTGGATGGGGTTGAATCACATTATTCTTAGTAAAGTATTGCAAGAATGGAAAAGCAAGTATCCAATGCACTCAATACTAATATAAGGCAGGAGACAATCTACTACACTCCCACATAAGAGAAAAACTCATTTCAATTCAAGCTGGGGGAAGCAGGGAGCGAGGGAGTGAAGAGAGAGGAGGAAGGAGGGGAATTTGTGTACTCCCAATTAATAGGCACAATGTGAGGGTATGTGGCACATCTCTTGATTGCAGGACACAACTACAAGAGCGACTCTACCTAATAATATGAACATTGTAAACTAATTGTTTATACCTTCACATTAACCTGAAATTAAAAAAAAAAATCTCGAAAGACAAAACAGTAAATATGTGTGTGAACACACTGCCCATACACATATACACACATACATGCACAAATCCTGATTTGGGCAGAAACAAGAAAAGCTACCTCTGTTAAAAAATCATTCTCTGTTGATGTGAACCTTACTTACTAATATATGAGTATACCACTGTTCTGAAAACTAGACTCTTCCAGAGGTGGGGAACCTATGGCCTCCAACCTACCTGTGGCCTACAGATCCCCAAATGCAACTGAATCCCTTTATTAACAGGGTTTGTTCTATAAAATTTAGACGCATTCAAAAGGCTGCATTCAAGGATCCAGAGGCCAAATGAAGACTTTGTCTCTGTGTTTGAGTCCCAAAATTCCAGTGCCCTAAAGATACAAATAATGCCTTTCTATTGGAATGTCTGTCCTGGGCATTGTTTGTGGACAACTAATGGTTGTCTGGACATCCTTTTGGCCTTTGCCCCTAATACCCAAAACAATATCGAAGGCCCAGCCTTTGTGTCTTGTCCTGCTTCAGAAGCCAGACTGCCTCAATTCACCAAGAGAGTGCCCAAAGACAGCACTGCTATTAGAAAATTATTTAAAACCAGGCATTATTCTAGAAAAGAGCAAAGATTGTAAGTCAGGAAAAGAAAAGTTATAGTGAGGCAAAGCAAGCATTTTGAAAATTAGTTTGAAGGAAACAGAAAATTTGAATAGAAATACACAAGGTCCTGGATGGATGCCTGAGAGTGTTAGGGCTGGGCAGCAGCAGCCACAACAAAGGCAGACAGAACGCTCAACCAATAAGAGAGGAATGAATGAAAATTCCCCATCTGCCAGTACAATGTATGGGTATATGGCACCCTTCCTAAGTAAAGGACTCAACCACGGCTCAGATTTTAGACTTTACCTTTCAAAAACAAATAATGTACCCTAATCATACGTACCCTCATGTTAACCCATAATTTAAAAAAATGATAGTAGATGATCTAATACAATGTGGGGAGAAGGGGAATGAGGGAACGGAGAGAGTAGAGGAGGAAAGGGGTGGGAGTCACTGTGTATGGCACTCCTCTGCCATCAGTGTCACATAATTCGTTGTCCCCTTAACGAATCCCAAACAATTTTAAAAAATGAATGAATGAAAATGACAGAATAAGTGTTCATTTACCAAATTACCAACTTTTTCTGTAAGTTACGCTTATGCCAAGGACAGTGCTGGGCTCCATGACATGAGACAGCCACAGCCATCATGAAATCCAAGTTGAATTGAGGTGGCAACCAGGAATAAAACCAACAGTATTAATGTGGTTATCTCCAGCAAGACTTTGATTATGCATTGCACTACTTGAGATTTTTCTTCAAAGCAACAGACTGGATTGGCATGGGAATTCTCTCTCTAAGCTAAAACAAAAAGAATCCTGAATAAAATCTAACTATAATGTGTTATTTTTCCACATGTAAAGTCAAGTTAAGTCAAGAAAGAGAAGAAGAGCAATCGCATTAGTGAGAAGATGATGGAACTAAATAACATATGGGCAAATCTAGGTGGAATATAAAATTCCAAGGCTGGGGGGTGGATGCTTAACATCAGGACAGGTTCAGGGGCATGGACCATGGCCCTGTTAACACCAGAGCTTTTCTAAAGATCAAAAGCATGAATGTCCAGTCTTTATGGGAAACGAGAGCTCAAAAACTCCCTCTACTGCCCCAGGAAAGTAGCAAGAAAGCCGGCAGTCATGCCTGACCCAACTAATCCCAGGGCTGTCCCAGGAGCGTGTGTGGGATACCACTTCATGCTGCCTAATATTAAAATACTGTAAGCCAAAATATTAATACCACGTATTTAAACACTCCTCCTGGATTAATGAATTCCACGCTTTCCCATCCCTTCAGAGCAGAGATAAGCACACACCAGTCTATAGGAATACTCTGTGACTAGGGGTCCAGCACTCCAGCAGACAGCTAGGAGAGGCTACAAACAAGAAATTAGGTGCCCCAGAGATAACGCATCCAGTAGGCCACAAATATTCACTGAGTACTTACTACATACAAAGCACTGTTTAATACACAGAGGTGTAACAGTAACCAAAACAAAATCCCTGCCTTCATACAACTTCTACTGCAATAATCTGAAAGATATTTGAAAATAAGCATCCAAGTGAGAACTTGAGCTAATGAATTATTTATAAAGCATATGCTTCATTCAAAAACCCAAGAGTCTTTATGGACTGAAAATTTAAGAGACATACCATTTTTTCAGTGTATAATGAGACGTTTGTTGACTTGAAAAGATTGGGCACTATAGTTCACACCAATTATCCCAGAACTTTGGGAGACAAGAGGCAGGAGGATCTCTTAAGTTCAAGAGTTTGACACCAGCCTCATCATCAGACAGACCCCACCTCTACTAAAAATAGAAGAACTGGCCAGGAACAGTGACATTACCTGTAGTCCCAGCTACATGGGAGGCTGAAGCAGGAGAATCACTTGAGCCCGAGAGTTTGGGGTGACTGTGAGCTAGACTGATACCACAGCACTCTAGTCTAGGTGACAGAGTGAGAGCTTGCTTCAAAAAACAAAAATAAAAACAAAAAATAAATAAATAAGAATTTCAGAGTAATACTATGTTTTCTGGGTTGGTGTTTCATTCTGATGATGCTGGCTAGCCACTTACACTTTGACTTGGCTGTTTTATCCACTTCCGTCAGCTAATGTCTCTCATACTTGGGTATTAAGTATATGCAGAGATGAAAGTACAAGCTAGGTTTGAATGCCGACTCTCCACTTAGCAGCTGAAGGACCTTAGGAAGGTTGTTTATGCTCCTGTACTGGTTTCCTAATTTCAAAAAGTAAATGACACTAGAATATAACTCAGGAGTCTGTTAGGCTTTGTGTGATATAATCATTTAATCTATGTAAAGCACTCTGTAGTACTTGACAAATAGTGACCAGTAATAAACTATCATTATTTTTAAACCATTTTAAAGTCAGTTTATCCGTGATGAACATTGCTTCCTGATTCTGCCTTCAAAAGGTGAGACCCTTTTCAAACTCAGGGAGCTGCCGTGACTCAAGCTCTTAATCTTTGCAGTGAACTGCAACCCCTCCCCTTTCATAAGCCAGCAGCCTCAGAAAGAGAAGGGTGCATTTGTTAAATTGATGAGGGCTAGCAAGGATTATTTTAGAACCAGAGTGAGTAAAACGTGTTCAATAAATTTTGACCAACAATTTAACTGCGGAAAAGAAGAAAATTGTTCAGACATGCGATTTGGAACGATTTAGGGATAAAGCTCCTTTGAAATATACATCCATTCTGTCCTCTAATACCTCCCAAAGGTTGATTAACTCACTAAGCTGGGTTTTATGAGAAAGCCCTGTGATATCCGCGGATGAAGTCATGCTGAAAATGACAGAGTGTGGCATTAAGGGCAGTTAATCTTACCTCGTGGCTGTTTGATGTCAGTAGAATCTGATATGCTAAGATTTACCAGTGCCCGGTGAAATCATCAGAAGCAAGAACATATGCCTTTCCACTGAGATGCGCCTGAGGATGGTGGTGTGAAGACGATGAGGATGGCACCGATACTGCTGACGGTGGGAATGACTATTTCCAGTTGAGGGGTTGAGGCTGTGTTAGTTACTGTGCATGCACACTCTAATTTTATCCATAAACTATTTTGAAATTTGATTAACAGTATTTTCCTTTTACAATTCAAGAAATTAGGAGGTAGAAGGTTTAAATCACACTAAGAATGATTCCAAAAATCAATATTCCCACTTGATCACTTTGAGTCCAAAACTTCTGCATGGAATCTGACATAAATTCATCAAATCGGGGAAGTCTGAAATTTTTTTTCTATGTTATTATTTGTTAATCAAAAAAATGATGATGTTAAATGTAGGAAAAACATAATCAACCATCTGTATAAACCTCACTAAAAACCAGGTTTTGATAAGGTTCCTCTACTTATAAAACTGCTCTTGTGAATCCGATACGTCTTTGATATATTATTTATGTATCTGTGTGCTTGGTTTCATAACCATTTTCCACAGTGTTCAGTTGTCTCTAATAAAATAGTGTGGCACTTGCATTAGGAGCTCTCCATTAATTAGTTTGATAGCCAGTAAAAATCATGTTAAGAGAAGGAAAAATTCTCCGCTTCCAAATTATGATGAGCATTTATTTGGAGATTTGACTATAATATTTGAGCATCTGGAGTCCACACCCTGATTATAGTTTACAATTGCTTAGCCAGCTGCCTCATTTTAGTGCTGCTGGGCGTTATCTAGACACATATCTTAATCGTTCTTCAGCTTTGTGGGAAAGAATCCAAGTGGGGCAAATAATGGGCCCACCATTCTTGCCTGGACGCCATCAGACAAGATGTAGGGTCCTTGAATGTCAGGAAGATGAAACAGACATAAGTGATCAGTTAGTTCAACTACCTTCTTTCACAAATTAATAAACTTCAGCCCAGAGAGAGGGTATAATTCACTGAAGTTCACTGTATTCATCAAGAAAGGCAAGGTTATTCTGCAGCCACAAGCAACCTCACACTCCAGTGCTTAATTTTTATTTTAACAGCTTATGTCTCTCCTATGCAATGTGACCCAAACAGTGGTTAATTAGGTTTCTAGGCCAACATAACCGCTCCCTTGACAGGGGTGTAAGTTATCACAGTAGGAGGATGAGGGTGAAGCATCTAAAGTGTCTTCCATGAAGTAGGACTCATTACTATGTCTATTTCATTGTTTC
This sequence comes from Galagoides demidoff, assembly GCA_963574575.1. Classification (NCBI taxonomy): domain Eukaryota; kingdom Metazoa; phylum Chordata; class Mammalia; order Primates; family Galagidae; genus Galagoides; species Galagoides demidoff. Next base: position 6,954 of record CAUYQV010019418.1, on the reverse strand, counting down.
AAGTAATCACATGCTCAACTTTGATGGAAGAAGGACAACCTCCTCAGAAGAAAGGAGCCAGAAATACCTGAGTGGCTTTAAGAACCATAATCTGTGATAACTGTGACCATAACCACAAGTGTGGCATTAGCATAAGACTCAGTGAAAAGTCTGATTGCAGCAGAGGCTAAAACAAAGGAGGACACTTTAGGCAGATCCAGGGGGTCACTGGAAGAGGGCCAGGTGACAGGTAACATCTGAAGTCAGAGGAAAGCTGACATGCTATTCTGGTGACCTTTCCATCTGAGGTAAGTCCTCTTCAGGTAGCTCAGTGCATTTCGGTACTTCAGAAGGCAGATACCCAGTTCTTACACGGGACTAGAAGACCGTACTGGAAGGAGAATGACCCTAATGTCAGTGGATACTGGGGACCCACCAAACTCCATACAGGTCAAGAAAGCACTGGCTAATGGAGAACCAGATCAGGTGGGAAAACAGTCAAGACTGTACCTGGAAAACTCAGCAGTTTCATGCTCCACACTAAACATACTGAGGGCTACACATGAGGATGGGAGGTGGAGAGTTGGAGTCATTATAAAGAGTGGTTCCAAGGACGTGCACACAAACTATGAGAGTAAATAAGGAGAAAATACACATTGCTTTAGGAGGACAGAAGAATGCTCTGAGGAAAACAGTTGTTTTTTTCTTAAAATAAATAAATAAATAAATAAACACCTCACAATGAGGATGTCCTTAGAAATAAAAAGTTAAACCCAGAAACTGATATGAGGTAGAAATTAGGAGGCACATTTTTTAAATTAGAAATTAATAGGGTCTCTGCCAGTTCTCCAGACAGAAGAGCTTGAAAATCCACAGAGCAATTGGAGAAGGACAGAGGAAGGGGGTTGGGGCAGTGGCCAGCTCCTCTGTTGACAGGCCACCTCCTCTGCCCACCCTTATATCCTAATCTCCAGAGATAGCAATTGACTTGAGGTATCACAAACAGCCTTCTACTCTCAGTGGGGCCCATGGACTGGCTTCATCAGCATCACCAGGGAGCTTGGAGATGCAGAGTCTCAGGTTGCACCCAGATCCCACATCCAGGCATGATCCCCAGCTGATCTGTGTCCACATGAGGTTGTTGTCCTACTGCACTGTGTCCTCTCTGATTCTGGGACTCTGCAGGGGATTTATCTTTGAATACTATAGCACACGTAGTATAGTTTTTAGCTTATCAGGAATATATCTTAGCTCCCCTCTTTAACATGGTGGGAATGCCTATTTTCTTCTTTTCATGGGAGTCAGAGATTCAGGCTGGTCCAGGTGCACAGACTGCAGAGTTCAGAGATGAACTTAGGAATAGTGCCTAGAACAGTGATTGGGGAGGATGAGTGAACACAGGCCTGTGGCCCAGCAGGGCCGATTAAGTCTGTCTTGGGGAACTGACATGGATCCTGGCAGATCAATTAATCATACAAGGACTACGCAAGCCTGGAGCTGCTTAGAGCCTGTCTTTCACCTTAAAGAAAGGAAACTCAAAGAAAAGCAACAAGAAAATGAAAAAGGTGTATGAAGAAAGAGAATCAAAGACTTTGTCCAAAGCCTGAACCCAGGTATTCTTGCTGGGTCTCCTGGACTTCCCAGTTACAGCAGATAATAAATTATGAGCCACTGAGTGACTCCCGCTAACTCTGCTGTGTGTTTTACATTCATATTTATATCCCTGACAAAGCTTAAGTATCACATTACTCCCCTAAGCGATATTTCAAGTCACCCCTTCCCCAAGCAGAAGTAAGTGTTCCATCTCTTTGCCAAAGTGGTTTTCTGAGCCTGTCTATGCAATGTCACCTGCATCATGTTGTCACTGTCTTTGAACTACTATAAACCAGGACCAAGGACAAAGAATATGGTTCCTTTTCATCATCACAACACTAGCTTGTGGAAGAGTGCCTAGTACAGAATGGACACTCAATAAATGATTTTTTTAGAATAAAAATGCATTGGAATTAACTCTCCTACATTCTACACTTATAGAAAACATGTTCTAAACCCTCGTGAAAATTTCAAATTGGTAGTATTTCAGCAGAATTGGACCAATTCTCCTGAGCCTGTCCAATAAAAACAAAGGAACAGTATAATCATCCACTCTTTTCAGCTTCATTAAGTGGGGAATTGAAGGTAAAACTAGAAGCCAGACGGCACTTAGGAATGTGATACGTGTCTTCGAAAGGACTTAAAAGGAACAATTACCAAGACAGGGTTCTGCAGTTAAAATGAATCTTAATTGAATCAGTCTGGAAAGAGAAGCTGGAATTAGATTTAAGAAAAATTTAAGGGATTCTTCATAATTGAGAAAGTTAATTCAAAACATTCACAGTCTAATAGTTTCACTCACTCCTAGGGCTGGCCTGAGAAGAAGACGACAAATTAGTAAGAAGTATCCCTGTAAAATCCATACCTTACAATTAGTTCTTTTTTCCTGGTTGGACTAAGAGCCAGGGTAGTACAGAAATTGGATAGTGGTGAAGTGAAATGTGGTCTCAGATTAAAGTTCAAGGTATGCGAAATCAAAGAGTTAACAGAAACAGCATTTCCAAAGACAAAATAAATACATTTAAAGTGATGTTAACAAATCTAAATAAAGTCTGAAGTAAAAAAGTAAGTTCAATTTCCTGCCTGGAACACAACAAATGTTGAATATTGTAGGCACATCTAGCGGTTAGTAGATGTGACTGATTCTAGGTACAGACTATGATCCGTTAAGAGGAGGTTGGAGCATTAGCCCAAGTGAAGGGACTAGATACCAGAGAAGACAGAAGGACTCTAGCCGGGCGCTGGGGCAGGCACCTGTAGTCCCAGCTACTCGGGAGGCTGAGGCAAGAGAATCGCCTAAGCCCAGGAGTGGGAGGTTGCTGAGAGCTGTGTGACGCCACAGTACTCTACCTAGGGCAATAAAACGAGACTCTGTCGCTACAAAAAAAAAAAAGAAAGAAAGAAAAGAAAAGAAAACAGAAGGACCCTGGGAAATTCTCCAGGATGGAGACCATCCAGACCATCACTCTTTTTGTGTAAGTCAAACAACAACAACAGAAGTGATTGTTTGCCTACAATGAGTACCACTTTGCTAGACCCTGGAAAATTCAGACATTACAATTATTACTTCAACCTATACCATGATATGAAATTTTATTACCTACCCTCAGTGTTTGTAGAAATGAAGGAGGGTGCAATTGACATAATAGGGATTGTGAACGTACCAGATGAGATGAGGAAAGCTCCTGCACTGTAGAAGTGCACACCATCCAGAGGAAAGATCACGAGACCACTGATACTGCGTGTAAAGCCTACCACCAGGAAAAAGCAGCATGAGAGACTTTTAAACAAAGTGAGATTGGTAAAGAGATGAATCCTCATTGAGGGAGACAGGAAGTTATTGGGTAGATCACATTATAGCTGGATCAAACACGCTGTAACATTAAACAGCATTTCAACAGAAAACAGAACAAAGGGACCACTAGTTAGAGAAACCAGCACAAAACTCCTACAGACATATACAATAGCTCAAAAATATTTTTGCCAGACCAAAGAGCATATTTGATTCTATTACTACAGCCTCATATAAAGTACAAGTTCCTCTATTATGACAAATACATTAGAAAATACTTTTGCATAATTTATTTTATGTTATCCTTCTTTATGTTCTTGTGAGATGGCTTGACAAAGGATTTTATTCTCATTTCACATACAAAGAAATTAAAATTTAGGCCAATGCATAAAAAATGGACCAGCCAAAACTAAAAGTTTCCCAACCCCAAATCTAATGCTTTCTGCTATTCTAGCAACCAGAAGCATCGTTCAGTGATAGAAAACCACTGGGGTGCTGTCCCAGGGGTTCATTAAGACCTGTGGATCTGGTGGTGACCAGCTGAAGAAATACAAAGTTAGAAGCAATGAGGAAGAGAGAGACAAGACACACAGAATAGGATTTTCAAAGGTGGGAACTCAGAGGACCACCGCCCACTTGTGGGGTTCCGGAAGTGGCCCTTAGTGTCAGTTCCTCTCAGTTTTCATTGGAGGCTATCTGCTCTTTTCTCTGAGCAGCACATCAGCTCCCATTGTTTCTATAATCATTAACTTTAAGGGTCTGAGCAGCCTTGACAAATCCTGAACTTGAGTCTTGTGCCCGGGCAGCTTCCTGTCTGAGGTCACACGCACAGATTCCAAAGCAGGTGTTAAACTCTGCCAGTTCACTGTGGGGTAAAACACCACTGGCATCAATCTCCTCTGAGGAATTGGTGGGAGAGAGGAGTTTTCCTCTCATCACCACCACAGAGGTCTTTTCTGTGATAAGGGACAGACGCCCTCCCACCCATATTTCAGAGCTCTAACTGTTCCCTTGATCTCTGCCCCAGGCAAATACAAATCTCCACAGTGGGTATTTGCGTTGTCTGTTTACTGGGCAGGAAATGGCCTAGTTAATGCATCTTTTCAAGCCTTGCCATAGCATCTTCTGTGGCCATTATTTTCTCCAGAGTGTTACAGACCCAGCAGGGATGTTAGTAAGCTGTATCCCCAATTGTCCAGAGCTCTAGGAAAAGCAGAAAGGTATTTCTTACCTTTCTTTGTCAGGTACGAAATGTAGCAGCAGCTGGTTTAAAGGTAAACTAGCTGAGTTTTCTTTGTTGTCTCTCACTCAGCTTACTTTTTTATTCATTTTTCCCTTTTTCTGGGGTGTTTTCCCTTGCCAAGAATGGGGTCTTTGGTCCCTATTCTGCCTGCAAAGACCATGAGAGTGACTAGAACCACATTATACAATGTCCTCATCTCCCTTTAATGAGTTTAGAATTGGGTGGCGCCTGGGGCTCAAAGGAGTAGGCTGGCCCCATATACCTGAGGTGGTAGGTTCAGATCTGGCCCCAACCAAAAAAAAAAAAAAGTGTTTAGAATTTAGCTTATAGATACTTAATAATCATTATCTCATTATTACTGTAATATTTTTAACAGGGTCTATGAACTTCAAATCTGTTGCAAACCTGCTTTTTTAAAGATAAAATAATGAGGATCAGTCATTGTTTTTATCTAAATGCTTGGTTTAGACAACAATTTCTAGAAGACCCTCATGACATTCCCTTACCCTTCCTTCACTTGCCCCACAAAAAGGTGCCCTGAGATGTGTGATGGTGGGCGGTGCTGATGAGGTTGAGAGCAATTTGTTTCATAGCAATGGATATGTAATATCTAGTGATATTTTGAAAACTACACAATAAAAGGAGTCTTCAAAAATGCATAAAGTGCTAGAGTTTTTAATGGCCATTTTTTTTGTTTGTTTGTTTTTTACTGGCTGGGACTAGGGAAGAGTTCAGAGGGCAGTAGGAGCTAAGTTTCAACCCTTGCTTCATCTTCAACTGGTAGTGTGAAATAAAACATGTTGCTTAAGTGCTCTGAGCCTCATTCCTCAAATAAACAGGGACGATTCCATCACATTCTTGAAGCTAATTACAAGATGAACTTTAAAAATGGAAGTAAGAAGTATGGTATTTAATGTATGGCAAACACTCTACAGAATTTGCTTTTTTCCTTGGCTAGGTGGACTTGGCCTCAGAAAAGGGACCTTCAGGGACCATCTATGTTGACTCACAAGGGCAACACTGCCAGAGTAAAGAGCATGGAGGAATATAAAGTCACTGTTTTCTCCCTCAAGGTCTAAAAAAGCTATCATCTGGTGGAGGTTTTTCTTTTAGGTCAAATAGGAGATAGAGCAATTGGAAAAATAAGATTGGGCCAGAAGTGAAAGTAACCACCCAAACCGTTCAGTCCTCAGGAAGAATAACATTCTGAAACAATGTTACTACTGACCATAAAAAAGTACTTTTTCAGCTGAATAGATGTTGTGAGATGCAAGATTTCTTATGTACACACACATATGTGTGGTGTGTTTGTATGTGTACGTATGCTGACATGTATGTGCACACACAACCCTGAATCCTAACTAGGATGGGAGGGGATGTGTTGCATGGCCTAAGGATGTGTGTTTTTTCCTTTAAATACAACAGAAGCTACTCCCCCTGTGAGCTGTCTGCGTGCATTTGTCATCCTGGAAGCAGTGTACCAACAAGTCCTAACAGATGATGTGGAATTAGAGTTAAACAAAGACATATGCCAAGCAATAGTTGGTGCGTCACTACATGACGCACCCAAAGTGAAGGATCGTTGTCCTGGCATCTCACAGTTGACAGCATTTTCCCCCCCTCAGTGCTCAGGGATCTTCCCTGCCACTACACTGCCCTCTCCCTGCTGTCTCTTCCTCCTTGCTGTACCCATTTCTACAGCATGTGACCTCCGGTCTTCCTCCACTTGGGAATGAGCAAGTAGCAATGAGACTATTGATGCCAGCCCTGTTGGTAAGGACAGACACTTGGTTAAATCCCACATCTGGCTTTTAACTTATGAAGTCTGTATGGGCTCTTACTCATTCCCTGCTTTTTACAAATAAGTAATCTTGAACGTGTGTCTTAACCTCTTACGGGTTCCAAATTCATGGAATTATCAGGAATATTTAAAAAATCTATGTAAAACACTGGTAAATGGCAAGAGCTCTTCAAGTGTTAACTCCTATTTTTCTTGCAGTGTTTGTTTGTGACAGGGTTTCGCTATTTTGCCCTCCGTAGAGTACTATAGTGTCACAGCTCATAGCAACCCCCAACTCCTGGGCTTAAGTGATTCTCTCACCTCAGTCTTCTAACTTTCTGGGACTACAAGTGCCCACCACAATGCCCGGCTATTTTGTGGTTGTTGTTGTTGCAATTGTTATTGTTATTTGGCAGGCCCAGGCCAGGTTCGAACCCACCAGCCCCAGTGTACATGGCCAGTGCTCTAACCACTTAGCTATGGATGCCGAGCCTGTTGCAGTTTTTTTAAAACAAGGTATGTATGATAACTTAATACAATCATATAATTGGCAAAGACCAAGTCAGT